>JBBMOY011074409.1:0-10898 GCA_037951405.1 Platydemus manokwari
TGAAACAAAATTGACCATTTTTTGTTGAAAATGCTGTTTTTTCTTGAGATTCTTCTTCTAACTCTACTTGGTAGTATACATTACCTAAGTCAATATATGTGAAGTACTTAGAACCATGATATGTAACTAGAATTGGAAACGCTTGTCTTTGTGTTATTAGATTTAGCTGTCTGAAATCAAGGCATAATCTAATATATTTTCTTTTTTTCTTTCAAATACAAACAAGTGGAGTATTTCACGGTGAATTGCACTTTCTTATGATGTTATTTTGCTACAAATTCTGAATTACCTCATCTATCTATGATTTCTTCTAAATTCAGCGGTTGTCTCCAAGGTTTGATATTTATTAGGTTGCCATTCGTTACGATTTTGTGTTTCACTAATTTTGTACACCCTATATCCCAATGGTCTGGCATAAATACATTCATGTTATTACTAATAATCTCAAGTATTCGGGAATCTTCTTTTAGTGTCAAATATTCTTTAGTTTTCTTAAATCTGTCTTCATCGATAGTATTTCTTCCGAATTTAGCTGTTATCTCACAAATGGAATTGTATCTATTGTTTTCTTCTACCATTTCTTTATTTGAAAAATTCTTATTCCAGTAAAGTTTTATTCCAAATATCCTTTGAAATTTGATGCCCTCTATGATTTGTGGTGACATGTCTTCGACAATTATAAATAATACATTGTTTGTTCGTATTCCTACTTTATTACCAACGATTTTTTATTCTGTCTCTGACAGATATCTTATACTGGATAACGTTCTCCTGATCATTATATTAAAGTATGCCCTCAAACCCCAAGTAGAAGGTTATGTCTCAATTTTATGAGGACGAAATTATAAACTTCTAAAATTTCCTAATTATCATTGAAGGAATGTTAAAAATTGCTAAAAATATGCTAAAACCTCACAATGACGTCATTTAAACATAATTTAGATATTAAAATATTTTTCTATAATTATTTTTTCTAAAAATCATAATTATTCAATGCCCAGGTATCTTAATTATTTTAAATATCTAAAAAATAAATCCTGGAATATCAGTAAAACTAAAATTTTAACAAAAATTCAACTTATAAATTTCAAGTAAAGATCTAAATGAACTTGATTTCCCATAAATGACTCCGGCACAACATAAATAATTCATCCAACAAATCCAGGATAACCAATTAATATATAATTTAAGTGACAAACATCTAGTACAGTGAAATAATAAACATTTTAAGTCAATAATAAAGAATTAATCGCAAAACATAAGTGAGAATGATTTATAAATAGAAACAAACAAAGAATTTTGTCATTCCCAAATCAAAATGAAAATAAGTAGAAAATTTGTTAGTTATGGTATATCGACTACAAATGCGTAGAGCAGCATATTGCATAATATTTTGTATTATATAATAAAGGAGTCTGGTAGTTATCTGACAAATAATGAAATATTGTGAACAGTGACTAGTATAAGTCTCTCAACCTCGGTATCGTTATTGCATGGAATTTACTAGCTTATATTTTTCGAAATTCGGATTTTGTGTTCAAGTGATGTTATAGTTAAGTCGTGATATTGACTCGATGAGAATTCAGATGATGACGACCCAGAAACAAATAACTTTATGTCGTTAAAATCGAAAATTAAATCAGAAAGATTTTATATCAAAATAATATACAGACATATCTAAATTTTTTGGAATATGTTTTAAATTAAATGTCTATTTTCTGTACGAAAAGTTTGACTAAAGATTTCAATTCAGTCTTAAAGGATAATAAAAATTAAAATGAAAAGACAGGATGTAAATTAAATTAATTCAAGACAAAATATTTTGAAAAATTCTAATTGAATCGTGAAAAATCAGCATTTATATTTATTAAAAACAACAATCTAATGCATTTGATGACTTACCGCTTTGGCCATTCAAATCCTCTTGAGTTTGATTGAATGGAGAGTTTGAATTTGCTTTCATTAGTTCAATGCTTAGGATCGCAATTTAAATTTTCGAATAATTTTCCTGTGCTTTTAACCATTCAACTTTACTTTCCTCTAGTTTATGAATTATAAATGAAGCACAGTCTATACCCGATATTTATGAAATCTGAAAAACCATAAAGCTTGGTTAACAAATGAAAATTAATTTACTGATATTACATTATAATTTAAAGTCACTTTATTATACTTTTATAATTATGAACATTTTAAATTGAACTAAAATATTTATAGATATAATTTTATATAAGATTTGATTTTATATAAAATTTAATTCTGTATAAAATTTTTTGTATAAAATCAGATTAATTTATTGAAATAATTGTATATAAATATATTTTTGATGTCGTGACTTTTCAGGTCGTTTTTAATATGTAATTTTTAAAATATTAGTGGCTTACTATAATTATCGCTAAAGCTACGATAAATATTACTATTACACTGATTTTATATTAGAAAAATTAAGAACGACTAAATAGCGCATTTTCATTGAATCGATCTTTCATTATTAGTCTTGAGCTTCCATGAATTGTCTTGATAAATAATTTAGATAAAAATATCGATTCATAGAAAAGAAAAAATTTAGTCATTCATTGGTACAACTAATACAATACCATTTAATTGAATTCAATTTCTTTTAAAATACATTTTTTTAATTTACTATTTATCTCCTCAATTTGTTACGTAATTCGACATAATTTATAATAAAATATCTTTGTTGGTATTGGAATGCATATATTTAACTTATCATCGATCATTTCTAATTCATAAAGCTCTACCAAGATCGGATATCTTCAATCTTTATCTCTATATCAATCCTTTTGACTCAATCTACATAAAAATTAACCTCTATCTATATCCTCGCCTTTCAATATCCATCGGTGCACCGTACAGTATTACTTAAATAACATTCAATCCAATGATATTTCAATGGATAACCAATTTATTGTCGAACTTCCTGAAACAACAACAATCTGCACATTTATGTAAGCCGCTACGAACTGAAAGATACGACCTCAAATTATATTCAGAAACAATTATTTAAACAAATACCAAATTAAATTCAATACAAAATTAAATTTAATATGAAATTAAATTCTATACAAATTTAAATCTTCGAAAATTAAATTCAATTTAATATTCTCACAAACTACTTGAAATTTTGCGAGTAGTATATTTCATAGTTTTTTTTAACTATTTTCATCAATTTAACTTATTTATAATCTTTACATTGTGCATTGTTGTATGTCATTTTTATAATTGGTTTTATTATTTATGAAAATAAACTGCAAAGAACGACAAAATGTGCATAGTAGTAAATAAATAGTTAAAAAAATTTTAAAAATAATACTGGCATATGAAAAAGTGAAGAATTTTTTAGCATTACATTAAAATAATAAACAATTATTAACTAACTAGTTGAAATAATAAAATTAATAATTGAGCCCTAAAATAAAGCTCACTATATTAGCGATAAAGCATTTGTCGGAAAACAATGAAAC
The DNA here is from genome assembly GCA_037951405.1 of Platydemus manokwari. NCBI lineage: Eukaryota > Metazoa > Platyhelminthes > Tricladida > Geoplanidae > Platydemus > Platydemus manokwari. Next base: position 3,486 of record JBBMOY011074409.1, read on the forward strand.
AAACGATCAGCTGACATAAAATCGCCTTTCGCCAATTCAGTACCTGTCCGTTTGAACACGCGATCAGTTCGAATATAAAGGATAAAATAGCAGTATTTTAGTGAGAAACACTATTGAATGGCTATTTATCAATTTGTTATAGATTAAGGGACATTAGTGGGTATATTTCCGAATCGATAACGTCAATTTAGAAATTAATCAATCATTATATATAGCACAGAAAAGATTACTTAATCTAAAAACAATTTAACATTTAAGGAAGCACTTTCAGCATTTATCGATTTGCAATATAATTTGATAAAAAAAATTATAATTAAATAATAATAATAATTGTTATTATTCGTTATTTCAATAAGGATTAACGCTCTCTTACTTTTAACAAAAGGGTGTTAAGAACCTTTTTTTAACAATAAGATAATATTTATATTCTTGTTTCATATGATTGCTTTCTCAAATAAATTTTATATTGCCACATCTTCTATACCCAACATTACAATTGTTACTTAATTCCTGGATCGACGATTATTGTCAGTGATTACGACAAGTATATTGTAGATCATACTGACATAAGGGAAAATCTACCATGCATTTCGAGTCACACATTGTTCATAAGGCTTTATTTATAGGCTATCCTAGCGATCATACTAAATCAAAAAACATTTCGAGAGGAGTGTTACAAAAATACATTTTAAAAGAGAAAAGAAAAGATTAATAAGAATAAACAGACAAATACCAACTATATTCACATAATACTTCTTTATTCATCACATGTTTAAGTTTGAAACTTTACTTGTGTTGTTGAACGACGAAAATTGTCATAATTAAACGTGTCTAGAGATGTTTCAAATTAAATGAAATATCTATATTTTTTTAATGTCAACTCCTTATAGAAAAACAAGCAATTTCTTCAGTTATAAAGTTAATCGTTTAGAAGATTGTGAGGAGTAAAAAGCTGTAATCACTAAAAGCTGTAATCGATATATCGAGATTACCAAGATTATTCGAAACACTGAAAAATCTAGTAATGTTAGCCCTATTAATTCAATGCTTGGTCGCTCAATACAAGGCTCTTTCAACGGAAATCAAGGGATATGTTAAAAGACTGAGAAAGGCCATTGATCAAAAATATCACTAACACAAGATTGGATGCAAGCTCTTCAATACAGAAGGGAGTCAGAATCGGAAGAAATATTTTTAAATATGATATAACTGTTGACTTACTATATTACGACACAAGACAACCGAAGAGGACCTTATTTGTAATAACATTCCATTCATTCTAGATTTCCTAAATTGATAAACTACTATGTCAATACTGATTTCATATCTTAAAAAATCTAATTATCTTAATACCAGTTAATTATTAGTAATAATTTATCAGTAACAATATATTATTGTTTATGTTTATAGTTTTATCTTAATACATTTCTCCTACATTATTATTCTTAACTAACTGATTTCATGTAACATTGCTAAAGACTTGCTTTTGGTTTTACATATTAATTTGTTATTCTCTAATAATTAATTTTTCCTATATCATGATAAAACTTATGCTCTTACTTTAGATTATTAGATCTCTACATTATATTATTATTATTCTTAAAATTATTATATTTATCTCAATATATATTATTGAGATTTGATTTTCAATTAAAATTCTAACTCGAATTTCGGTTTGTTCTTTATTGGCTCGATATTTTTAAACAGAAATAGCGCTCATGATTTATTTCTTGGGTAAGTTAATAATATTTAATAATAAAAAACAATATTCAAATAATAATAATATAATTTAAATATTATAATAATCGAAAAAACCAGAACTTTATCGATTAGCTCAAATCTACGTACTTTTCCTGTCATCACAATGAAGAATATTGTTCAATACTTACACTTCAACGAAGACCAAATGATAGAGTTATGCACCGAAGAGTCCAAAAAGAGAAACTATTCTTATCAAATAATCAATGGTCTTTCCAATAATGAATAAGAGACAATTGTAGACAGTCTCAATCTCAAAATATTGAGAAACCAGTTACTCAACTTCTGACAAATCTTAAAGAATTCTATAGAATTGGGATTCATAGCCGTGTATCTATATAAAAAAACGGAAATTTAGGATGACGATAAAAATGCTTGCAAAATGTGAGCTTCATTATGAAGGAGGTATTATAAAAGGATGTCTTGCTAAACCCAATCTATTAATCAACAGATTTGGAAATTCCAAAATCAAAAATTGAAAAAAATAGTGGCCAAATAGTCTGTCCAATGGAATGCCATTAATCAAAGCAATCCTTAACATCTCAAATCAAAACCCAACAATATAATTATCCAAATTCCAGAAATTCGAGAAATCATAAGACAAAAATATAGCTGTAGACAATTGATCTCAGAATCACTATTTTTTAGAAAAGCCAATTGTCATTCAAAAATACTTTTTTTATACGCTGACACCCGCGTTACGATATTTTGCATATATGCAGCTGTACATTATGACACAGTTATACTCGAATAGTAGAAAGACAATGAAATATGACATAAGTCGAACATTTTAATGCGCTTAAGGACATGACTACAAAACAACACATACGCACGAATCAATTGACCCAATTTGAATTGGAGAAAAAGAATGTCAAATTCAAATGTAGCACGAAAACACACGCAAGCCAGTATATATGAAGATGCAAAAACGACATATTTCAAGTTGCAAGCGTTAACTTCATTATTTTTTGAGTACCCAGTTACAATAGATGTGAAGGGAGATTGTTTGTGTTTATTTTTTTATCTTACCAATTTCAGTCCAAACCAAAATCCACTTTGATTCTCGTGGCGAAATAAAACTAACAATAAAACATTTATTTTCACTTTAATAATTTCACATGAAAAATATGTTTATTGAAAGTATTTTATTTTATAAACGATCATATTGAAAATGTACAAGTTGCGATTCAATAAATCAAGCTTTAGAAACTAACTGAGAAGTCAAGAAACAACGTTGTATTTAAACTATAATTATTTAAACAAATTAGTATTTTAAAGAATCTGATTTTTAAATCTTCTAAATATAATTTATTTTAAATAATAACAATATTAGTAATAGTTAATAGTAATAATATTCGAATAGAAAATAATGAGAAAAATAGCAATCAAATTTGCATGAAAAATAATAGTATCAAATGGAGAATGCCCATGCAACGTTCGCAAAGCACTGTTATAAAAAGGACAGCAATTTAGTTAGAAACAAGTCATACCAAAATAAGTCTGAAAAACACTCAAATCTGGATTCAGACCAAATATTGATTCAACGATTATAAAAAAAAGGATTATTCATTGAAAGCTGACGCAGTGCATTTTCGAGAAGGATATCTACTCGGAAATAAAGTAATTTCTAAATTTATACATCAAATTGTGCGGAGGAATATTAATTGCCACCATCGGGATATTCGTTTAATAAGTATACGTTTATTATTCTATATTTCACAAATGGCCAATTCAAATCAATAACTAAAGATGTTCTCAATCCCTTAACATATTTTAAAGAAATTCACCTTAGTGACGAAATGTGTAACTTAAACTGGTCTTTCTGTCGTTTATCTGTTATCGCCATTTTCTTTCTTGCAAAGAAATATTTAAATTACCCATTTGAAGTCTTGATTTTGTCCATGACATTGTTGTGATGGAGTCCTAACTCAACGCGAATCATCACAGATTGAAACCAACCAAATAGATCAAACCCACATAACTGAATACACATCGCAAAGTTTAAAATAATATATGTACGTAAACACCGATCAAAATCCTATAAAATATATTCATAAGCACTGCCGCTGACTATGTGCTGCTGCGGAATACCAGCAATCAAACAATCAAGCCCGAAACCGACGTACCAGTTAATCGTAACAATGATCCACATTAACAATGATCTAAATAAATATAACAGAAGATAATATTAAAAAATAAGTAAAATCAAAATTCTAAACCAAAAATAAAAGTGCAAAAATGAATAAGAGACAACACTACGGCGAAAGAAATGCATTGAAAATGCAAAATTATGCACAATATATGGAAATTATCACACGAGCAAAAGTCAGTCAAAAAAATCACAGTACAAAAGCATCGGGCGGATTTTGAAGAGTTCACCCAACAAAACTAAACGTAGTAGCTCGAATTGCAATTGATATAAATCAAGTTCTAAGCAACGAAGCTCTTACCAGACAGGTTTCGACAAAAGGAAGTGAAATACAATTCACAAATCAGGCATACACCTATCATTCAAGGATGTTATAATAGACGCATAAGGGGCATTATTGATTTTTCAAACCCGTGCGGAGTCAGCTTCGTATATTTTTTTAATTTATAACTTGGAATTTCACAATTTAACGTATTAATACTATTTAATATTAAGCTCACGATTTCATAACTTATTTTTGATATACTCGCCGTAATTAATTTTCTTATACTCGATCAACAGCTCCGTCCGCTTCATGCTTTGTCGGCAACTTGCTTCGGTAAAGCACTGACCATTGGTACAATTTTTGTTGTTTGTTTCGGCTATTGTTAGTTTCATTACTTTTCAATAAAGAATTCATTTTAATCATTCATTGTCTTATTATTATTGAGCTTATATCAATCACGTGATAACGATTAACTTTTGAACTTTACTGTAAATCAATTTCAGTCACACAAAAGCTCAGATTTTTCGGCAAGTAGTAAACTCACCTTTAGATATTTCAATTCCGATAGCCTCGTCTTCAAACCGGTCATCGGATCCCCATAGAACCAGATAATTGTAAAATAATAAACTATTTAATAGTTGCATAGCAACTAACCGTATTTAGTATAATTAAAATTTTCTCTGATTTACATGTTATGAATCGTTGTTTTAGTGGTCAGTCGACACATAATATACATACTGAGAACGATAACGTAGTTAATAGCATGCTTTTTAAAATCCAGCCATTACTTTACCAATAGTATCATCATCAACCGTGCGTTTGAATCCTAAAATCAACAACCCCCACAACTAGTAAAAAATATTTATTAAACAGACAACTGTTTCATCTGTTTAGAAAATGTCTGATCTCACGTTTTCAATAAAGTTACACTTTATAATTTGAATCTTAATACGTAATCATCCAATGAAGATTATCCAAGATGGAATTCTCAAATACTAAGAAATAATGATTCAGGTCAACACGAAATGTGAGAAGACAACATCAAAGCATGAATTTAACTTCAAATTTTTAATGAAACAGAAAAGACTTTCCTCATTGCCACTAGATACTCATTCGATACTCTAAAGGACATCAGATTTACTAACTCATGAAAAATTTTTCAATAATAGAGTTTCAAGAAAAAAAAATAGATACCACCCTCTTGCAGAAAATCGAACTGAAATATAATAAAATAAAAAAATCGCGGAGAATTGCTTAACTTCAAACATTAAAAGAATTTGCGCATAACAGTAGTTATATGAGTTTGCAAATAAAGCTAATATAATGCCTGACGAATCTCGGGACAAATCTATTTGTGAATAAAAAATAATTAAATGATCACGAAACCGATGACGATCACAACAATTAACCATTAGGAATGTGAAAAGAAAAGAAAATGAGAAACATAGCTGTGATACAGGCACATGTTGGATATTAGTGAAAGTGACTTCTAAAATAATTTCTTTATATTTTCAAAATAAAGAGCAAAAAACTTTTATCTTCACAGAAATAACAGGTGACCTTGACATATCACTCAGCCAGAATTTAAAAAAATTCAATTTGTTGCACAAAACTTACGGGTCAAAATTATTGTACAACAATTTGGAGTACTTAAATTGCTTTCGAGATGCTTAAGATTTGGCAATATTTGCATTAAAATTTCTGGAAGATAATTGCTGAGCTATCAAGTACATTTTATTTCTTTCTCAATTTCATTCAATCCTTTACAATTTAGGACATGGATTCACATCGGGTACATATATGACTTTATATAAGCAACAATACTAAACGAATGTGATTGAAATTATTTCGTAATAAAACGAGAGTCATGATTGTCATTATTTTCATCAAAAATACGATTAGACGACTTAGTTTTATGAGTAGAGATTAAAATTAAAAGTTGTAAAACTGATAAAAGTAATTTTGTTCGATTGACTGATCTCCATCAAATTACAAATCCAGAGTTATCTTAATGGACTAAAGCGTTTCATAATTTTATGATTGAAAAAAGAAAATGCGTTGTCCATATTAGATTATGATGTAAGATTGCCTATCACAATGGATTGCGTAATATATAGTTGAAGGAAAATTTGTTAACGAATTGATGGTGCGATCATCGAGTAAAGAGCATGATAAAGAATATGCAAATAATAGACAACACGAAATAACTGAATAAGCTTTATTGACAGAACTTTGTATCAAAACAACAACCAGAATTCGATTATGTATCTCTCAACACATGGTTCTCAATAAATCAGATAACAATGACACAATAGAAACCAGACAAAACTCATTTGATATTCAACATCCAAATGCCAGTTTCTAATATTTTTAGACTTGCGTCCAAGAAATGGCATTTGTTTTCATCGATCAAACTAATAATTATGATTATTAATCAAGAGCATTTAAAAGATAAACAAGAAAAATAAATAAGAAAATGTCAAATAGTAAAAAATAAGCACTTCAAATTAAATCAACACACGCGTGTGTGCAAGTAAATTCGTGAATTTAGATGAATAATTTCAACAGACTGGAATGACATAATGATTATAATGTTTAGCACAACATTTCTCATTGTTCGTGCGATGAAAATAATTTAAATTTGATAAGATCATGTTACAAAATCGTTGCTACTAGCGATTGCTAGGCAGCAATCTGCATCTATTATAGAATAGTTATAAATACTCATCAATTATTCGCAAGTATTATTCTAATCTTTTCAAGTTCATAATCGAATATGGTATATTTTTAATAGCTAACTGAATTAAGATAAATCATTGATAAATGTTATCATTTAGAGAGAGTGCATTTCTATTCATGTCGGTCAAGCTGGTGTCCAGATGGGTAATGCTTGTTGGGAATTGTACTGTTTGGAACATGGTATCCAGCCAGATGGTCAAATGCCAAGTGATAAAACCATCGGAGGAGGTGATGATTCATTCAACACTTTCTTCAGTGAAACTGGAGCAGGAAAACATGTTCCCAGAGCTGTGTTCGTAGATCTCGAACCCACTGTCGTCGGTAAACATTCTACGCTATAGTAAATGGATATTTTATTTTACATTTTTAGATGAAGTTCGAACTGGTACATACCGTCAACTGTTTCATCCTGAACAATTGATCTCTGGTAAAGAAGATGCTGCAAACAATTATGCAAGAGGTCATTACACTATTGGAAAAGAAATTGTCGATCTCGTACTTG
>JBBMOY011075520.1:0-10898 GCA_037951405.1 Platydemus manokwari
TAACAATAACGAGACATTTGCAATTAAAATTATTTGATAATAATTACCACTGGTTTTATAATTAATAATATTTATCATTAATTCTTATTTAAAATATAATTTTTAAAGTTTCCTCTGTAAATAACATTAATAAGCATTAATAATAATAATGATAATATACTTGATAATAATAATTCTTATTGTCACTTTATTCTGTAGAGTTAAAACAATGATAAAATGACAGACTTTTATATTTACTGGCATACATGGTATGAGAATTATTGATGTGTCCAGATAATCCATATATGCAGTTTTGATAAATCTGTTTATTCCATAAACGAACGCGAAAATTCGTTGAAAGCATTAATTAATTAATTAAAATGAAGTTTCAAAAGTGGTATTGGACTAAAATGCACATCTCAATCCCTTGGGAATATCTTACATACGTGCATATTGGTTCAACCAATGAAAATAAATTAAAAACTAAACGCAAGCAATGACACATCTCAAATTCACATATAGTTGGGAATGATAATTATCACGATAATTATAATTAGTCGAATTAGAACTATCTTTACATGATTTTGTCGATGATCAGTCTAGTTTTTGTAAATCATGTATTATCGTTTTCGAATCAACCCATCCAATCAAATTCATCCGCACTCGTTCAAATGATATTAAGAATGAAATTTCAAAAATTTCTAATGATATTAATCGATATAAATTACTAGTAATCTATGGTAAATGATCAATGGATTTTCAATTAGGATGATATTAATCGAATTCGACTGTATTAATTATATGAAAAATAATAATATAGCGAATCAAAATTCATTTTAATTTATTTATCAGATGAATCCAGTAATATTTATATCTTTGAATGTCAGTTCGCCCAATAAGGTTTATCAAAAATATTTTCAACATCTAGGTATGGAATAATTAGATTATTTAGAGAATAACTATTTTCCAACGTTATAACCAAAAAAAAACCTTTCAAAATCCAAATTTCACTCACAAATATCAAATAAAATTTTAACAACAATCTAGATCAGCAGAAATTCTTGCGACATAAACATTGTGAATGTCAACCAAAAATTGGAGCAAAATGTTCCAAAAATTTTTCTTGGTTGACACAAACTATAAATTATTACATCAAATATCATCGAATACAATAAGAAAATCATTGTGAGATTCAAATAAGAACTTGGTTATTCGTTGTTGAAACATGATATCGATTATATTATTTATAACAAATAAATGAAAATTTATTAATAATAACGGAAATCATATTATGATGTGTTGAAATTTCAGCCAATCAGAAATGAGTATTCTATACACACAAAATACATGCACACAAAATGTAGTTATATACATTAAAATGCATATAAAATGAAGAGCAAAAGCTTTTATTGGAAATTAGAAACATGAATATTGGATACGTCAATATATTTGTGATTGAAAAAAATGTTTAAAACAATATAGAAAATAATCAGGATTATATATAATCTAATGAATAATTATAATATAATTAATATCAACCAATCAATATTGAGCACACACGCTTTCAGTACAATCTCAGCTAAAGAAATGTTGTGTTTAATACAGATTTGGAAAATTTGGTGGCCTCAAAACTTTATTCGGTCATTTTGACATTCTCCTGTCCAACCATATTATTACCACTCTCTCATTATATTAGGGAAAACAATAAATGATTATATTCTTTTTTAAACGATGAAAATCAATTAATTCAAAAATATCCACATTAATCGAGTGTTACAACGCTTGAAACATAATATTAATTATCAAAATTAAACAGATCAATTCATAAAAATGTTTAATTATAAATAAAATTCCATCCAATCAAAATCGAGTATTTCAAAAACACACGCACACACACAGTCTATACAATACGGAATACAAAGCATACAATGTAAAAATACAATAGTGCAATACTTACCAAAATTAACCGGTAATAATAGCTCATCATTTGTTATTTTAGATGGACCGGCTCGAGATTGAAATTCATCAATCGAAACTGATCTGTCTCGATTAACTTTCGATTGACTAGGTTCACAATTCTACAAATATGTTATTTAATAAACAATTATAATTAATCAACGACCAAACCATACCAAGGATCTTCCGGAACTCTGAAAATTGTTCACTGGTTGCCTGACAAGTCGTTGTTGATTGTACATATTAGGAATGCTAAATTAATTACGATCAAAATCTCATTTATGTTTCATTATTTTAATGTTGACCAACCTCAAATTGGATGGAATGCATTGGGTATCGATTTTAACCATTTCTATTTTAATATAACCACGAACAGGTTTCGATGGAAATGCAGAACTTGATAATTTTAACTGCTGTTCTAAATATTAAGCTCAATTCCAATTACAATTTTCCCAATACAAACATTTTACCTCCTAAATCGATAAGTCCTGTTGTTAACGTAACACTTCCTAAGAAAGCGGATGATTTCTTTTTCGAATATAATCTGTGGTTCCAGATTATCACTTCCAATTTATCTTTAGAAGACTGCAGCTCCCTGAGATTTATTAATTAATGGTATTTCATTGTCAATAATTGTATATTACAAATTAAATGATTTATTCCAAATAGGATTTGAAGTTTTTTCTAGAGTATTGGTTGTAAAAATATGGTTATTAAATACTACTTGAGCAAATGGGTCAGGATTTCCTGTCATGAATTAATACAATAATAATAAAATAAATCTGTTTAAATTACTTAAGATCGATCGTTTTATTAATTTAGAAGCTGAAATAACTAAAAAATTACATTAAGATTTTATGCTATTCAACTTTTAAAATTACTTTGAAGTTTAACAGTTATATTATCAGTCATTTTAATTTTAATATAATTTAATTTTTAATTCATAAAATCATCATATTTAAATTAACAAAAATATGTAGTAAAACAAATAACCGGTTAGTGAAGAATTAAAATAAGCATTTTAGAAAACTAAAATAGTTTTTTGTAAGTTATTATAAGCTGAGGTGCTTATAAAATATTTTTAAAAGTGTTCATTAAAAAGGGAAGTCTTTTCTTAACAATTTTATTTTATTAATGAGAAATTAAGAATACATCAAAAGTGCTGGGTTTGAATAATCAAATTTAAAATTTGAAAATAATTAGTTTATTTCACTTATTAATTGGGTTTAGTACTAAATTAAATCCTAATTTATGCTTTTTGGCAATAATTATTATATAAATATCTTGATATAAAGAACTTAAGATTGGATAAATGGCTTTGACAGTTCATTTAAACTCTTAAAGTTTATATTAAATTAGAATTTTTCAAGAAATCACTGACACTTTATAATTCATTAAACTTTTTATTGAAGAAAAAAATAATGTAACCATTTGCAGTATCTGTTTGGAAAAACCAATATTTTTTTTAATTCATTATATATTATTTTCTGTTGAGAAGATGACTTGGATAGCTAAGGTGTAATTGAGATAAAATCGAGTACCGATAATAATAATAAATATCTGATGAAGCTTCTCTAAAATTAAACCTACTGTTCTACAAACGCATTACTAATTTGCAATTATAAGAACCATTACATTTATTTAAAAATAAAATAAAATTGATGGAATTTGATGAATTTATTAGCTGTGAGAGTAGATATATTATTAGAGAATTCTGCCAATATCTTACTCGTCACGGTGCCAAAGCGCAGTTCGCGTGTCTAGTTTTTAGTTATATAGATGTGTAATAAAATAATCTAAGACTAGCAATTTTTATTTGATCGATATGATGTGTGCAATAAATTACTCAAACAATTATACAATAATAATAAACACACTAGGTAATTTTCACTTTTACTGATTTTATAATTGTGATGATTAAAATCAGTGTTGGGAACTATTGCCATCCAACTCTGGTTAAAAAGACTCTGGAGATAAGTCAGAAAGATATGAAATGTTATTTGAGACTTTCGACAGGTAAATTTATTGCTTGATAATTCTCTTTCGGGTAATATTAACATTAATAATAATAAATAAAGTTTACTCGTGTATGTTTTTCTCGTGTGGTTGTCAAAATTATTTGTGGAGTTTCTCTGTATTTTGTGTTCCTTTATACATTGATTTTCTGCTTACATTTATTCCTGATTGCGTCTATTATTTTTTATATTTTTTATTACAGGTATCATAACAACCAGGTTCGTTGTCATGGCTGCATTGTTTTATTAATTTAATTTTGTTTGCGTTTGTTTTCTCTGCAAAAATATTTTCTGTTTATTGTAATTTATTATTATATTTTTAAGTTCATTAAAATTTTGAGAATATTTTGTTTGTAATATGATTTAAAATATTTCTTCGTAATAAATGCAATGTGAGTTTATTTTTTGTTGTTAGATTTCTTCAGTTATTTAGGTAAACAATTCAAATCATATTATTGATTGTTTCTTGCTTTATAATTTAAATATTTTATTGATTATTTCTTATAATATATAGGACGGAATGTTGAAAAAATTTTTGTAATTTAATTTTACTTTCATAATCTCGAGCGCTGAAAAGTCATTTTCATATTATCAAGTGTTGAGAATTGATTATTTCAGCTTTCATTATTTCAAATGTTGAATTAAAATTTGAGCAATTAAATATATTGCGTGTCTCATAAACTTTTATAATTGAATCTATTACAATTTTTATAATTAAATTCTTGTAAAACATATCCCAATTCATATAATTAAAAATATATCTAAATCATATCTCTAATGACCATTATTACTGATGACTGTTCATGGGTGTCTTGTCATTAAAACATTTCATTTCTTTATGATGACTGTTCATATGTATCTTACAAAACAAATAATAATAAAAGGTACCCATAAGGCTTGGTGAATATGTGGGTTTGTGAATCTCCCTGTCTAATCGTAATTTATGGATGAAATGAAATTGTACTATCGATAACCGACAACAACGACCAAATTTAATAAAATGCTACTCAAGTTCTGAATTATTTATCAACAATTAATTATGAATAAAATTAGACTTGTTAGAATCACTTATAAGTAGATTCGAAACAATGCAGATTTTAGTCAAACAGAAGTCGACTATTTAATAAAAAGCTAAAACCTATCTAACATCCACGATAAATTTACATAAAATAATTGAATGTACAAGCTTCCAAATATCAATGAACTGTTCTGTAGTTCCGTCATTGATGACTGAGAACCTGTCCTGTTTGCTTTGAAAATACATTTTAACAAATCTTTACGTTGTGATTACTTGGATAAATTAAACTGGTACTCTAAATCAGTAAATTTTTCTTTCGAATGTATACAATTTAGTTTGCATGTTTTAAAATTATGTACGTTGTCCTAATGCTCAAAATGAACCAAGAAGATCTTTATTATTGTTTAATTTGGTCATCATTAAGTAGGAATTAGCAATTGTAAATGAAGAAAATTGTAAATAAAAAATAATAACATGTAAACCCCAATGTTAGCCTGATTTATATTTTATTTCAGAACAAACTACAAAAAACCTTAACTATAAATCAATCAAAACTGATTTAAATGTTTTCATTCTTTTTTAGGTAACAGTGGTGTCTTTTCAGTGACATTCAGTTTATCATTTCCTTTATTACTCTCCTCCGGTTTCTCTTGATGATGCAATGAAGTCAATTCTTCAGCGCTTGTTTCTCTTTTATAAGATAATTTCTTTGATTTAACATCTTTAATATCCCTGGTGATGCTTGTTTGTGGCAAAATATTTCCTTAATTTAAACTGTTTAATTTTTTGAAAGTTTAAATTTACCTTTAACATCTGAAAATGTCGGAGAAGAAGTCTTTTGTCTTTGTTCGCTTTTAGTTACAAAAACATTTGGATCGTAAACTTTCCAATTACATACCAGTATCATTTTCAAATAAAAAATTAATTACTTGATAATTGTTTTTCACTAATGTCTCCAAGTTGTTCAATTCCTTTTATTTTTTCGTCATAACTGTCTTCTTCTATATCTCCTTCTTTAATATCTGGAAGTTCAGATATTTTCATACCCTGAAGAAAGTCTTAGTTTAAAAAATACAATACATTTACTACCGGTTTGCCACCGGCGTATAAAATCGGTTGATATCCTGCTTCGTAATCTTGTTTTTCAGCTTCTTCTCCACCTGCCATTTCTCGTTCCGCCATTGCTTGGTACATCATTTCTTCTTCCGGTGTAAATACATCATAGCCCCTGGTAGTAAATTCATCGAAAATAACGAGCCCCAAAGTAACTATTCGAAAAAGTAGCATACATATACCCAATAATGTACCTCCCATAACGATAATAACTCTTGTTTTATGAAATAAATCAAAATCAGCGAAGTTTTTCACAACCGTGTAGGCACTTTGAGAAACGTAAACATCATTGTCAGAAGCTAATACATCAGAACCGAATGTCTTCACGGTAGGATTTTCAAACCAATTTGTAAATTCATCTATTCCTACACCCAATCCAATAGCAGCAACAATCATAGCTAGAAACGTTATCAAAACTGCTACTCTTAGAAAAGTTGGATGGAATCTTGCAAATGGCATCATCATTGCTATACTTAAGAATACCATTCCAACCCATATACCAGTAGCATGGTACCATGGCGGATAGACATTTTTTTGACGAATTGGAGTTGTAAGAAGCATTCCTCCGATTCCAAATGGAACGCAAATGATTCCAAGAGTAAATAATGTCCAATTGGCGCTAGTATCTATGTAATAAAGAAACTTAAGACCCATAGCCGATCAGAACACAATAAATTCAAATTCTAGGGTTTTTAAAAATAATTTATTATTTTAATAATAATCTATAAATAATCGAACATATTTTTAATTCAATACTATAATAATATCTAATCAACTATTACTTAACAAAGAAAATTTATCAAATGGAATCCTCACTTCGTTAATACAACAAATTGTTAACTAATGGTCTCATATTTATTAAACTAATTTAATATACTATATTTATTGTGATATTATTATTGTTTTGCTATATAGACATAATGACACTTAATGATTAGTACATATTTCTAGATTATAGGAACTCATAATTTTATGATATAATAACTCATGGTGAAGAGTTAAGCCATTTATTAGCACTAAATATATCATGATTCAATCAACATGTCAAATTTTATGAAATTAAAATGACTTTGCAACAGAAATCATGTTTAAAGATGTCATTCACCCAAAGTACGCTATAAATTTTTTATAAAAGTTTTATGTATTAGTGTTCTAGAAGGAAATTTAAATGGAGTAATTTAATTTGTAAATTCCAAATGACTGTAGTTAGACTGTTTGTTTAGTATTTTTTGCTATTTAGTATTTATTGTTATTTCTTTGTTAAGTTTACAGGTTTCTAAATTTTCAGATTTTTAGCATATCAATCGATTTCTTGTTTATTAATCTTAATTTTCTAACCATACGGATTTTTTCAACATTCCTTAAACTCTTATAGCTATAAAACATGCTTAATTTATTGAGTTTCATTTTACAATTTTACTATGAAGTTATAGTTTCTGTTTCCTTGGAACTCAAATCAATAATAGTTTGTTACTTTATTTTTGTAATACACCGTTTATACTATCGTCCTTTATTTTTTATTTATTATTTTTCCCTCTTTTCCTTCTATTTCTGGTCACATTAAATACAAAATTTTCGAATATTCACGCAATTCAATCTAGTTATTGACTTCTCTCAGACCTAACTAGTGTATTCATTGGCTTCTTCCGAAGGTCAAGCAGTCCAGGAAATGTTGAATGGAATCGAGTTATTGGTGTTATTTATATGTATATTTTTAGATTTATATTAGAGTGAGATTTTATCGATTTAATAGACTAGTTGTACAGAAAAAATTGCTAAATTTTATTTCAACATAAAAATTTTCGTTTCGAGATGGTTGGATATCGCTCAACTCATTTTTAGTTTGTATGTTTCGTTGGCCTTCAGTAGTTGTCTTCCTACACTGGGTTTTTGTAATTTTTGATGAATTTATAGATGGTCAGTATAAATATTATTCATTTTATTAAATTTTTTCATTATAAAATTGATTTCGGGATCTTAAGGTGCTTCGATAGCGAGTATGAGAAATACATAATTGGAAAAACTAGCTATCTAAAGGTCTAACGTTAATTTAATTTAAGCTGAATGTCATCTGATTGAGTATAGCAAAATCGTTACTAAATAAAACTAAATTGTAATACTTTTTAAAAGTAAAAACCAATTTAAACAATGAATACCACTGAACACTTAATAGTATTTTAGTTCCAATTTAATCTTAAATCGATATTCAATATGAAGTAGACTGTAAAAGACAATTATCTTGTGCAAATAAGTTTATTGAGAAAAATGAAGTACACTAGTCAATACTAAAAGTGAACAAAACACTCTTAGTAAACCATGCCTAATACACCACGAAAGCAGATTATTAGGAATCCTAAGTGGACGTAGAAGATGAAAAAAGTGTGCTGAATATTTGAATTAAATAATGATCATATGAATTTATATTTCTCGACGATCATTAAAATTCAACTATCGATTAATCCATCTATTGAATAATTTCCGCTTACCATTTTTTCGTTACTAAGATTCACAACGACGATCGTGGTAGTTAAATTATAATTTGCGGTTTCACAATGTGTTTCGCTGTGGTATTAATAATTTTGTTTGATAGGCTTCTCAATCAGTTATTTGTACTTGATCGACTACACGGTGACTACTTAATTAGATAAATTTTTTACATTATTTAAATGTCGTTTAATACAAAACTTGTTAATTATCGCTATTAATTAATTATTTTCTTATATTTATTTATATTTATTTTATTTGCAATGACATTAATTTTTTATATTACATAGAAATAATAGACAACAATAAACCATGAAATTATTAATCAGAATCAAATAAAATAATTCACAAAAGTAACCAATCAATAATTAATTGAATTGTTAATCAATTAAAATAACCAATAAAACCATATCTAAATTATTTTTCTTGAAATGTAAAAATTGAATTTCTAAGTCAGTCAGAATTATGAATCGGACTCAATTTATTTTTCAATAAATGTAAAATCAAGAATCAGAATTAAAATATTTTAAATATTTGATCTGCTGAACTGTAATTGTTAATGGTTACTGACTGGAATGAACAGTTGATTTTGGTTGTTAAATAAATGGATGGCTTTTATTCATTCTCAAACTTGTTCAAACTTGTACAAACTATAGACCCCTTTTCATCGCTTTCGTACATCCATGGACTCCTTCTGCGTTTCTTCTACAATAAGAAAACCTTTAAAGTACGTTCTCATAACGATTGAACCCGTTAATTTAATGATTCTAGTCACATCACATTTACTTACAAGTGTTCAGATGAGCTCAAAACAATTCAGTTGAATCTATATCCCACCAATATATGTGTTTGCAGAATTATATTATTCACATTGAGTGGATCATTTTATGATCAGTGCTGTGTCTAAAATACTCCTTGGCGTGAAGCTCAGTTAATTCTAATACACCTAGTGTAAATTTGATAACATGCCTAGTGTCTTTGATTGGGAACGAAGATCTTAAGAAATGAACTAAAAACTTAATTGCTAAGAGCCAACTAGGCCAACATTTTTCAATATGTTTATTATTAATAAACTTTTTACAAATATTAACAATACAAGGAATTTAATTTTTCTTATAATTTTCATTGGTTTATGAAATGGTGGATCCAGTGAAACGGCTGATTGAATATTATAAACGATATCGAAATTTAGGTAAATATATTAAGGTCATAGCGTCAAACACGGTTGTATATGCCGACTACTCTTATTCCAGTTTAACTACATTCTAAATATTTTATGAATTTCCTTAATTGATATGTTAGACACTCACAAATATTTCGAGTTTTAATGCCTTTTATCAATTAAATATTATTCGAATAAATCACCTCTAATATTAATAAAAATTTTTATTATTCTCATAACAAAAACTTGATTTAATCAAGAAAATACCAATCGTTATTACATTGATATTTTCGTTAACAAATTTTCAAAATCTTCCATATCAAAACAATTTTTCATTCACTATGATAAATTGTCAAACATGATGTCTTCACATCTAAAGAATGTCTTAGCTAAACAAATAAATGGCACGACAAATAAAACAAGAGATGAAATCACAATGAAATCAATGGTTCACCAAAGATTTCAAATCAAACGACTTAATCAATAATTAAACCATTTAAGATTGTTTCACGACATATCCATGCCAAATCTGTTTACCCGTGTTCCAATATTTAGGTAATGTGCTTTTGAAATATTTTACCAAAATACATTTGTTTCCTTTATCTCCAAAATAAAACATTTTACATTGGATATCCTGAAGGCATCTAGAAGAAATTATGAATAAAGTTTTACAAAAATATAAAATATTTACAAAATCCCACATTGTTGTTTAGTTTTCACTACCCGATTCTCATAGCAACCCGTTGGATTATCATTGTTGTAGATATTGATATCATCTTTCACAAATTTTTTTGAATTGCAATCCGATGATTTATCATAAACACATACAAATTTTGCTTTTCCATGTGGGCCCTTGTCAGCAATTTGTTTTAAGTACATAATTGTATAATCTTCACCTTTATAACTGTTTCTTGGATCCGTCCGATTCCATAATTTTTCAATTTTAGCAACTGAACCATCAGAATTCAACCATTTAGTTTTATTGCGATATCTTTCAATAAATAAATCGATAATACCGAGAAAATAATATTCGGACGCATTGATGACCTTTTTAATAACTTGTTCTTTTTTATCATTAACTAATCGTCCATTAATATGAAATTCTTGATCATCCCCCATATTCGCCAGATTTGTCTCCTACCGACTATCACTTTTTCCGAAATTTGGAAAA
>JBBMOY011076631.1:0-10897 GCA_037951405.1 Platydemus manokwari
AGGCTTGTTCACAACAAATCTTCCCTACCAACATATTTGTATCTTAACGCTCATTTCATACCGGTACACCTGATATAATGGAATAAATAATAAATTTTTGTGTTGATTTTTAGACTGTATTTGTGATATTGATCAAGAAAAGAAACAAGATATTCGACACAGTTAATTATAATCACAATCTTGTTAAAGGTCTTAAGAATGGTCTTTTCAAATTTTCAAATAAATTTCAAAGCACTTTGTTAAATGCAAAAGAGTATTCGAGAAAGCAAATATTGTTAATAAAAGTATCTTCATTCGGATAAATGTTATTTAAAAGTTGCTACTGAAATGGACTTTATGATACGGACTGTTTCTGTGATATTTTTTACCAAAAATATTTGCTACTTCATGATTCAGTTGACAGCACAGAATTATTTGAGCTTAATGCAAATAATAAGAATATTGATTCTCACTCTTAGATCCTGTCAGTTGAAATCACGAAATCAACTATATTGTGTTTGAAATTTAATTGAAGTAACTTGAAAAGGTTACTTGTAAAGAAGAGCTGTTGGTTTTGATTTCAATCTCAATTCGGCTGAAGCAAAATATTTACTTGGAGCAGTCACAAAACTTTATGGAAAATTCTTAATAATGTTTCTGGTATTGTGAAGAAAAACATACCTGTAAAATAAAGATAAAAGAAATCAATCATCAGGTTTTCTGAGCATTTCTTAAGTGGTGTCTGAACAAGCGATAATTCCAAGGATTAGCGTGATTTGTATAGTTAATTACGATAAAAAACGAGAATCTAAATCAGTAGTTTTCAACCTTTTTACTGGATAGAAACTGAACGGAAGCATTTCTCTGGAACAAGGAACCCCTATACAATAACTATACAATAACCCCTATACAATGGCCTATCTGTATGAAATTAACCGTGGACATGTTTGTGATGCATTTCGATGGCCAGCTTTTTCTGGATAAAAATGTTTCTACTGAAGCACTATCATATCCAGAATATCAAGTCCGGTTCCTGACCTTTTAGTGTCCCTATTATTTTTTGGATATTTTTTGGTATTTTAAATTTAAATTTATATTTTTCCAAGACTCTAAATGATTTTTAATGGAAATATAAAGAAATTCACATTTTGTTCAAATCATCCTCCATAATATACTTTAATATCACAACAGCAACGGTTGCTAGAGGTAGCTACCTTGTTTATAGTTAGAAATTCGTTAAAAGTGGTCATTTAGACGATTTTCTTAATTTTTATTATTGCGAACAAATTAACCATTATTTAAATAAAGTAAAATTTTTTCAAGACATCTACTTTAACTGAGCATCTTAATCAGACGATTCATAAGCATCCATCTCTAAAACTAAAATACAAAAAGAATATTTAACAGATTTTATTTTTACTTCTTTGCGATATCTCTGTGAACAGAAGTTTGTGAAGTCATGTTTCTCGTTGATTTGGGCCATTATTCTCTTTTACAAAATTTACCATCTTTTCCTTCATGATGACTTCATCAGACAGTCTTCCTAATCGCAACCTGGTGAATAAGTTTCCAGTTTCTTCAAACTCCTGCTTCCAGTATTGCACTGTTGTCCTATCTGGTGGTGCACGATTGAAACGTCGTTGAAATTCTTGGCAAGCTTTGGCACTACTCTGGTACATTATTTTATGGTTAACTTTAAGAACTCTATCCGCAAGCGAAAATTTAACATCATCAGCTGCTTCTGCCATATTGCTATAATGTAACTGACTGATAAGAAATAAGAAATAAAGTACATTAATCAGTGAATAATAATTAATATCAATGAATATAAATATGTGAGTATAAATTATATTGTGTTTTGTTGTTTTATTTTAGTTTTAGAGACGGAGACTTATGAATCGACGGTTTATTAAAAACAATGTCTACAAAAAACAAATTATATGCATTAGAATATTTAGATAGCAGTGATCAGTTCATAATTCGGTGAATCTCTAATAATTGATAATAAAAACAATAAAGAGTTTTGTTTATCAGATGACTTATGCGATAATAATATGAAAATTATTTTTAATAATTGATATACCTAAACACTGCAAAATAATAATAATTTAAAAAAAAGTGAAAAATAAAAATTAATTAATAAATTACCTATTGTCAAAATATAGCGATCTGTTACAAAATTATCGTAAAGATTTGACTGTTCCGTTATATTAGATTGAATTATATCAATAATGGTATTGATTTTCATAGATTTACTACATTTATTGACAGATAGTGATTGTTGAGAGATTGATTTGTTTTCAGTAGATTGATTTAAAGAAAAATGATGTTTCAAAGCTATTCGATTTATAGATATATTTGTTTCTTCCGTTGGTAAATGGTTTACTGATTGCCAGGGTTTTTGTGAGCCAGTTTGTAATTGATATTTATTGAATGGACAACATTGTGAACGCTTGAAATAATAATTTTTGTATAAATTGTATTCAATAGCTTACATTTTCCATATATAAAACAAACAAGATAAATAAAATCTTAATAATAATTTCATAACATTCATCATATTTTAATAATTCAATCTTTTAATTCAAAGATGATATCTTCTGAAATTGAAACCAAAGAACATGAAATAGAAGAGAGAAGTAAAGCCAATTATTTTCAATTAAAATATAAACAATCTATTGTGATGTTTATTTTAATAATTGGGATATCAAATGAAAGAAGTATGAAATAACAAATCAAATAACCAAATAAAAAGAATTATTTCACTGTAATTTAAGTTTGAATGTAGTAAGACCAAAGGCATTTTTATAAATTTAAATTATAAAATTTATCAATCAAAAACTAAATCTAAGAACTAGTTTTTTTTAATAAAATAGACAACCATTTATAACAAGTCTATCAAGTACGTGGTAATGTTTATATTAATATTCCATTAATAAAAAGAGAATGGTAAAATAATTCACGAAACCTTTATTTCCATTGAAAAGCATATATTGACAAATTCGAAAAAAATTATTCTCATGCTCATCATTTGGTTTAATTAAGGATTTATCGTACATTTATTTCTAAAAACTGATACTTCTCACTATCAATTTATTTCAATTATATCATGAGACTCTAACTGATCTTAAAGAGGAAATAAAGAAAAATTGATTTTGACTTTTCATACAGAAATAATTGTTATCAATTTACATGACATGTATAAATAAAAATATCAAAACATATTGAAAAAAATAAATTTACTTGTGGTAATACATCGATCGGTGATAAAAGATTATCTTGACTTTGATAAATGGAGTTGCATTCTGATGATAAAACTAAAGGTCGAAAATGTGTATTGTATTTAATTCTAGATGGTTTATCAGGTAACAGTGTTGCATTGTGAAAATTTATTTGAGGTTGATATGGTTGAAAAGCACTTGTACCTTCTTGGAGCTTTACAAGGAATAAAATTAATTTAAAAATAATCATTCAAGTATTACATGATATGTAGATCTTTTGTTATAATGAGATATGTATTTGGAAAGTTTGGTTACATACTTCAATCCATTTAACCAGGAAATATTTTGTTGAAAAATTTCATGGATTGGAGTAGGTGATTTAGTAGATACTTTTCTAAGACATTTCCGGAAATCTATTGTCGATATATCATAGAGGTATTTGTATTTAAGACTAGCTAAATGGGTTAGGTAAATAGAGTACCAATGTTTCCATCGAATAAATAGTCTGAAAAGTCACAAATGACCATATTATGAATTGAATAACTTGTGAATTATTATTCTATAATTAATAGTAAATATCTATATACATAATATTTCTGTTGTTTCTATCGACTGATTTTTCAATTATATAAAAGTGAAAATGTAAGTTATGATTGTTAATTGGAATATTCTAGTAAATGCCTTCCAAAAGCTTTACTCGAATTATATTGATAACCAACTTTTAATCTTATTCTCATTTCTTCTAAAGCATAATCAAGATTGAATGATATCTATTTAGAATGCACGAATAACCTTTTTTCATATATATAAATTTTTAAGTGAATCGTTGAAAATACACGATTTTCTTATTGTATCTGTATAGAGCATTACACATAAATCGGTTCAAGATTTATATAAATAATATTGTGAAAGTATTATAAAGTATTCAAAGATCATTTTAACCAAAATCTTATTAAAACTGAAATAAAAACACTAAATGAATCAATGGTTTATATGAATGAAGTCATTTTAAAACTCAAAATATCACTGCTATTCATTGAATAATAAAGATTACCACATAATTATTTGTCATTACCGATGCCCAATATCATTATCGCTATTGTTGTATTGTTTTTATAAACAATGTAATCGCAATCAAAGATATGTTATTAGAAATCTATTATTTAGTATATATCTTTGAAATGTTTTTTGATAAATTATGACAATTTATTATTGAACTTAATTGTAATATTATGAAATAATATAATTATATAATTGAAACCAATTATATTATAATGTCCCATAAACATGTTACAATACACATTGAAATCCATTCATTAAAATAATTAATGTCAAGATAAAATAAAATCATCATATAAAAGATTGATAACAATAAAAACTGAAACCATATAAATACAGCATTAAGATAATGCTTGTAACTAGAGCACTTCATTAATAATAAAACGACATTAAAACAAAGTATCAATTTAATAATAAGCAAATGAGAAACATTACTTTTCAAGTATTGGGCGGGTTTTGATATTTTGGAGACCAATATTGGATTTGCAAAAGTACATAATATCATTAATAATTAAATCCTTACAATCGATCATGCGTTGCAACATCAATATGATAGAGTTCGATATGGAAATCCGATGATCCGATTTAACTTCTTCATATAAAATGTGACCGATTTTATTAATATATTTCTACATTATAACTTATAATTATTATTCATTATGTAATTATAAATGAAAAATACAATGTCGTATAAATTCAATAATGGCTTTTCTGTGAAACACTGACTACAAAAATCCAAGGAAAAATTTAAAAATATTTTCCCTTTTTCATCCAATAAAATATTTTCAGTCGATATACATAAACATAGTTCTGAAACAAGATAATTTTACATTTACAATGGAATTATATAAATATATCAAAATTATATTTTTATGATCATTTACACTCAGTTATTCAATTTTTATTAACATAAATATAGAAACAAATAATATTATCTTATTATTATTATTATTTCATTATTATAATTATTATAACAGTTTTCATTGTTATTATTAATCATTGAAATTATTTATTATTATTATTATTATTATTATTATTGTTGTTGTTGTTGTTGTTAATACTTTTGCTATTAAAACGACATTTCCATTAAAGCAAAACGATCTGTAATAATATTAAAATCGATACTTGATTATAGAACATCAACTAAAATATGTAATGTCAAGGTAAGACATAAAAAACTGATTGGCAAATATACATATAGTTATATAAACTGTCAAACAAGAAATGTTGATTGTTATATGGTTAGTAATTTGTGAAAATATCAATCAATATGTATAACTATTAATTAATGCTTTATAAATTTATTCAAAATTATAATAATGAAACTAACATATATGTATTAAACATACTTGAATTGCTCTCGTTTAATAAATCATTGGATACTTTTTTAAAGATAGCATACATAAGTACCAAGCATTCTTGATCTGTTAATATAATTGGATCCAGACAATGATTCCACAGTTGATGCAAACTTAGTAAACAAGACTAATAGAAGATAAAAGACAATTGTAAAGATGATTAAAAATTAATGAATAATTTGTCTTTACTTCTGAATCAGATCTCAATGAAATGGTCTCCGATTTAAAACTTAAAGTGCTTTCTTCCTTGGTCATACAAATGCTTTGATCACTATCTGAATTTGGATCAGTATTTAAACTGTATTCGGAAGATAGAAATGAATCCTGGAATTCTATTAAAAATACCGCCCAAAGTAATTCAATTTAAATTGAAAAATGACATGATCAATTTTAAAAAGAAATTTAAAAATTATAACATAACATATCCCGTATTGTCGGCAGAAAAAACATTAAAATTTATTTATCAGTAAAAAATGAGCTACATTTAAAAAATTTTTAAAAATTAATCAGCATTTAGATCAAATGATTCATTTAGTAAAAAGAGCAATTCCTCTTTTTGACTCACTACTTTCTGGATATCAATAGAAATTAACGAAATATCATTTTGTGTTGGTCATTAACAATTAAGTATTTCAACAATCTCTTATTTGCTTGAATTTAGAAACTACTTTATCTGTTTAGCCATTTCTGAAGTCAATCGTCAAATACATAGCTCCAAAATAAGATAGTATTAACTTTTTAGAATATTTATAAAATCGAAAGTGGGTCTTTAATAATTAAATTTACAAGCAAATTTATAGTATTTTAACAAATTCCTTCCGTCTAAATAATTCTGGGATATGATGTTGATCTATCCTCGAACTCAAAGCACTTATTAAATATTTTCCCGTTGAGGTCTTATTACTGTGATAGTATAATGAAGCAAAATAAGCCACATTTCAATGATAATAATAAATATATTTGAAAAATAGCTGTGTGTTAAATCATTATTAAAAAAAATCACATATGAATAAAAAAATCTTTAAAATATTGTAAATTAAAGAGCAATCCATTGTACAAATAAATATTAATCAAACAATGATTCTCTTACGAATATAACATCGAGATTAATTATTTCCTATTACAGAAAGATATTGAAACTTTTTTTTCTGGCACATTTTGAAAATAATAAAAAAGAACTCAATTTACACGTTTAGTAATAAATAATATCTTTATCAAATGGAATTTTCTGAAAATATTTCAATAATATATAATGTAAGCAAAATTGAAATAAATAAATATTCACCAAGCCACATACAAAATACTATCTGATACTGTAAACCAAGGATCTTCAAACTACTATCTGACAACTCACTAATGGAAAGACATTCAGATAAAAGTATAAAAAACTACTTAAAATAAAATGTATAAAAATTATTCCAAGGATAATTAATCAAAAATTATGCTATTATAATGCAAATCTTTAAAATAATATTCTCACTAAATCAAATTGATTCCTAGATAAAATGACCAACATAATGATTATAAAAATATCAAATTGAATATCTAGTTAAATAAAAATAAAACTTTTAATAAAATATTACACTTTGCTATTAATAATTTTATGATTATATTAAATTTTATTAAGCATATTTTTTTCAATCTGAACTTTGATTTTATTTGTATTCCAAATCGTTTCCGTTTCGAAAACTTTTCATATTTATTTACGCAAAAATCTCTAATTCTTATATCTTCTTTATATCATGTTTTGTTTCTCCTTCTTTTTCAATCTTTTTCACTTCTTTATATTCTCAACATGTTCCTCCATATCTTATAATTTTCAGTCATTAATCTTCTCAGAATCCAATCCAGAAGCGTTGTCGCCATCTAAACTGTTACTTTATGTAGCACGCATTGAAAACCAACTAATAAGTCACGACATCAAATAATTAAAAATTATTTAATTAAATAATTTAATGATTTAATAATAATTTCAAAAATTTATAATAATTAGAGATTTTATTAAACTATTTTTATTAAATTATTAAAAAAATTAACATTAATTAATTTTAAATAATTTGATGCCGTCACTTATCAGTTCGTTTTCAGTGCGTACTAATAGTAGCTGAGAGGCCCTTTCTAGACTCTAAACTTAGATGAACAATAAAATTGTTTTTATTTATTGATCGTTTATTGATTTCCAAAGATTCCTGCAAAGATAAACATCAATAATGTCTACCAATTTCATCTGTTAGAATTCAATTATTCAGTTATTTTCAGCTAATTTCCTCAAATCCTCAATATAATTCGAGATAGATCATCCTAAACTACCGTTCTAATGATGATCTGTAAATTTTGTTTTTGTCATTTACAAAAAAACGCGATTCACATAAATACAAAACATATTACAAGAAATTATTCCAATCTTTATACTTGCTATAAGTTTCTATAAATCTGTAAATCTCCAAAAATCATTTGAAAAACACATCAATTATTAAATCAGAATTTTATTTTTCATCAATAACGTTTTATCAGATTTTTTGAATTCGTCACAATCCATCAAATTATTTAGTATTAGATGCACAGTGAAAAATTCTGCGATACCAATTCATCCCGAGACCAATTGTTATGACTGCTGTAAAAGTCGATCGTTACATGTACACACACGCACAAACACACACACACATACATATACGATCAATATTAGCAATTATAATAATTTAATTTTTAATATAAAACAAATTTTCTTTTACAAATCCAAAATTATTGTCGATTTTGATATTAATAAAATATAATTAAAATTACCTGAACCCATATCTTCAGATTTTTTTGAATTGACAAACTCATTGCTCAAAATTTCTACAGAACATCCATTCAGTTGACGATCGGCATACATTTCAATATTATAAATATCGCAATCATCATTGGGTGTTGTTTTAGACAATTGATCAATGAATTTATAAATGTTTTGAGAACAATCAATATCAGAATAATTCATTATTATAAACATCATTGTTGCACCGATAGAATTTATTAATTTCTGATAAATTACATTAAATAATGATAAGATGAATTATTATTATTTGTACCGATGTATTATTTAATTTGCTATCGAAATCGCATAAGTTACCTAATAAATGTTAAATAACGCAATTTCAATTTCTATAAGAGTACTTCGATCAATATCAATTTGAATATTTCCCGATGTATCGAGGATTAAACAATTAATATTTATTTTCAATTGAGGTATTTCTGCGTTGGTAGTTATGAATCTCAATGCAACACAAGTCTCTTTTAATATTGCCCATAGTTCTGAAACTGTCACTGCGTCTTCACGACTTTTTAAAATATTGATAAGATACAATTCTGATAATTCATTTTCAAGATCGTCATCAAGAGACATTATAAGTTTTAATATTAAACTATCGCTTTAGAAAATTCACCTATTATTAAACTTGTAATAAAGTTATTGAAATTACTCGCAACTAGTTCAAATGTTGATTCAATAAAACAAAATGGAACTTATAGAAAAATTAAGAATCAGTGATACAAAATAACTTGTATTATTTTTGAAATTATTAAAAGGTAAAATGAATTGAATATTTTTGCAAAGTTTAATAATTTATCTTTAGTACAAATCTTAAACAATTTAGCAAGTTTATATAAAATTTTTAATTAAAATTATCTTTTTTAAATTTCTGCGATTGAAAATTGAAATATAAAGAAAAAGTCAAATTACGTGACACAGTTAAAGTAGTGATAATGAAAAGATTGTCCTCAAATTCTAAAATTTGTTATAATTGTTGAGGATACTTAATATCTCAACTTTGAACGGGTTTTTGAGACTTAAACGAGTCGATACAAAGTATTTCGATATTTGCACCGCTACAAGTATGCCTACACATTCATAGAAGCATATTAATTGATCAATATTTCATTTCGGTAATGGGCATTATTACGTAACAGTTATGAAAAATTAATTAAATGGAAGAAAAAGAACATCAAATTATAACCATAAGAATAAGTATTGTCATGGATAAAAATTATTAAAAAGATGATAGATTTATTAATCTCAATTTTTTCTATAAAATAATTTACCTTATTGAGACGATTCAACAAAACATTTACAAAAACAACCTTGGTTCAAATACGCTAATAACTACCAATTATGTGGATAGCCGTTGAATTTCAAAAATAGTACGGAAGAAACAGGTAGAGAAAGGAGTAACCAATAGTTTAGTTAATTAATTAGAAATTTGGAAAGAATAATAATCCTTAGGTGAAAAAGTAGATTCGGGATATATATTTAGAATAAATGTCTTAAATAACCAGCAAATTTAACTTAAAGAATTAAATTAAAGAATGAACGAATCCTTAGAATTTCGCTTATCTCATATTAAGGTTAAAACAGTAATGCAAATATAATAATGAAAAGTTGATGAGTAATCGTCAGGTTTTCCACTAAAAAGTCAGATTGATTTGTTTTGCGTTATCTCAAATGTATTTGAAAAAACATAGTTGATTTTGATATTTGTTCCAAATAGAGAAAAGTCAACACTTGTCATTATATAAATTGAATTTCATGAATTTTTTCATAAATTACTCTTAAAAATGGTGATCAATAGTTCATCAGTCAGAAACGAATATTTTATATAATCAAGATTAAGTCGGATCGAAATCTTCACACGAATAATTGACATAAGCTATATTTTCTTAAAAAGCCAAACATTGTTGAAAACTAATAATATTTTGCAAATTTAATGTTTATTTGACAAAAACCAATAATTAATTAGCCAAAATGATTGTATTCTTCCGGATTTAGATTTATATTAGATTTATATCTGCCGAATCATTAAAGTGAATAATGTGTTTTGATATTTGATAATTAATTTATTTGTGCTATACGAATAGATAAAAAGAGTTGATTCTGTAGATTAAAAAATTGCAAGTTGATTTAACATACGAATTTTCTAAAATTCTTTAATCAAAAAATTAGTAGGATTTCAAACATTTTTGCTTTCAGTCAGTTTTTATAATTATTTGTAATATGACATCGAACTAATCTTAAGTGATTATAATTTTTCTGAAAGGCGCTTTAATTTTTGATTTGTCTAACATTTTGTAAATACTTACATAATGCTGGAAAGAATTTTATTTAAAAATTAATATTTTTCAGAAAACTTTAAATCAAAGATCAGTTGAAATTTATTTATGAATATTTAGGCATCCATTAGTATCAAATTTTTGCTTAATAAACAATCTAGATTTAATAATTTAATTTTTTGTTAAATTCTCCTTTTT
>JBBMOY011077742.1:0-17427 GCA_037951405.1 Platydemus manokwari
AATATTTTCTTATGAGTTATGCTTCTTCAAATATGTGCATGAAAATCGGACATTTCATATGGGACAACCTAATATTTTATTAACTTGATATCATATATTGATGATATGAGTATTATAAACAAATATATTAATGTTATAAACAAATATATTAATATTGTAAACAAATATATCAATATTATAAACAAATATATTAATATTGTAAACAAATATATCAATATTGTAAACAAATATATTAATACTATAAGCAAATATATTGATATTATAAACAAATATATTAATATTATAAACAAATATATTTATATTATAAACAAATACATCAATATTATAAACAAATATATGGATATTATAAATAAATATATTAATATTATAAACAAATATATCAATATTGTAAACAAATATACTAATATTATAAATAAATATATTGATATTATAAAAAATATGAGAAAAATTCATTTCTATACGAAATACTAGAACTCGTTACATATTTTTTATTTATAGTTACTATTGATTACTTTTAATAATCAGAGGTGGTAATTAATGAAAATTATTTTAATATCATCAGATTTTTATTATTTACCACCGAATCACAAATAATATCAACAATATCTTTATGTAATGCTTGTAAAACCACGCGTATCGGGTTTTGAATCACGTATATAATTATGAAGTCGATATATTATAAGAAATAAATTTCTTTGATCATATTTTGGTATGTTTTGTTCCAGAAGGTATTACAGCCAAATAAAGTGGCCTCTGGCAATATATCTTTATTTGGAAAAATAGTCTAGTCTTTTGCTACATTGACCTCAGACTGATATCTTATGTCTTAATTAATTTTGCACAAATTAGAAATAAACATTTGACACCCACTTCGCGATCATTTTGGCGTTATGAAATTCATTATACTTTCAAAATGATTAACAATTCTGAGTGATACATCTGGGTAATTTGCTTTTATAAATAGCGTTTATTTTATAGTTCTTGTAATACCTTGTTATTTATGGTTATTTTCTTTACTAAATTTACTTTTTTTTTAATCATTTCTTTCGCATCCCCCCTTGAACATTATACCTTAGTATAAAAGTCTGTATTATTTGTTATCTATTCTCTTATTGATGATTGTTATTACCGCTTACTTGTTATAATATTATTTAACCATTATCTTTTCTAATGTTATTATATTTGAAGTGACTTTAGCTTACTTCTCAATTTTTGCAAAACATTTTCAAAATCAATAACTAAATATAAATAATTAAAACAAAAACTACTTCATAAATAATCATGCACAATGACATAGTAATCCCCTTGTGCACTCAATAATACAGTGCTTCATAATATTTTCTTTGTCCCTCAGTTTCACACAATTTGTTTTTGAAAGTTAAAATCGCATAAAAGAACTTGGTGTACATATTGAATTTCAACCTAATATTTTTTTAAAATACCCAACGAGTATCTTAAATAATCTTAAATCAACAAGTATTCTATCCTTAATCATAGATTAGATAACATAATCAGTACTTTTGAATTTTTGTAAAATTTGTTCTATTTATATCTCTAACTGAAACATAAATTTAGCAAAAATTTCATTGTGAGCTTCTAATTAGATTGGATTTGTTCTCTTTACCAATTAAGTGAATTTTGTATTTTACATTGTTAATTTTTTGTTATTAGTTGAGAGTATTTCTATGTTGGAAATAGTTTTGTTTTGGTGACAATGTGCAATTTAAGAGTTTAATTAGTCGACACCTTAATCTTATGAAAGAAATCAACAAAATTGATTTTAGTGATTCACAAATAAGGAATGAGATTTTCAATATTATTATTAAATTACATGCTTATAAAATGGGAGCTAAATTTAAAAGTTGAGTTTTAACTTAGATTAATGGAATTATAGTTTAAAATTTGATATTGATATTCTTTTATTGAAATTCTACAATAAATCTATATTTTAAGTTCCTCAGCATGACTATATTATTTGTTTACATATATCTATACCAGAGCTTTATTGCATTATGTTTAAACAATCTGACACTCACTTGTTTTTTCGTTTCTAATCTCAAATTATTTTCTGACATTGTTGTATATAATAAAGGACAAATGATATTTAGATGTCTGTAAATATTGTACAAATCAGTCAATTTAGGTATGCTAGAATTAAGCTAATTGGAATCTATTAACTGACTCCGTGTATGTTTTGATTGTTGTAAAACCATTGCTTAGATTATTTAATTTGTAAATGTAAAACCATTTTCTTCAGCAAAATATATAAAGAATATAATAATTCCGTGAACATAACAATGTCATAAACATAGATTTTATTTCCAAATTTTCTCGATAATTTTACCACAATCCTATCGGTTATTGATAATTAGTATCCTGACGGATACTTATTGGATTGTTATCAAACGTCACAAATTTTTTTGTAGAGTTCAATATAATTTACTTCCAAAAATGAGAGATTATCCAAATCTTGACTAAATTCTCCACATTTAAGGCATTGTACATTAATTTTTGTTATTCAGTTTTCTTTAAGACACCAAAATTAAATTGGAACAGATTTGAAATTTTTGACCACCAATTAGCAATTATATAATTAAGAGCACGATACAAATGATGTCAAGTTAGGTTTTTAATTATTTTTTCAATTTGGTATTGCACACTTTAAGTAATTATTTTGTGGTTTGCATTTGCAATATTTTTATATTGGAGAATAGAATTAAAAGTTAAATGGTTTAGAAATGCCCAATAATAGAGAAACTGATTCTAAAATATGTAAATATGCATTATGCACAACTACTGGATATTGACTAAACCTTGATGCCACGAATGAGTCTGTCTCAATTTACCAATTAATGATTCATTTGGTGACTCAGTGGTGATCAAGGAGTCATTTTATTGACAATAACGGAGAAAGATTTACTAATACATACAGAGATAACATTAATTTGCTTTCATTTAAATTGTCCCAGTTTTAATTCTCAAATTCGAAACTTAACAAAATAATTTCCCCTCAAATAAGAAATTCTGACATGATATCACCACAAAAATATTGTTTGTAACTAGGAAAATATGAATTCGTTTATTTATTTGAGAATATAAATAAACATGTACATGTAATTACACAATAATCATTTACATAAATTAGAGATGAAATTGTTTTACATAATGATTGAATGGGGGAAATCTAATTTATGATAAAAATCCATTAGATTATATCTACTGTTAAAACAAGGTTTATAAATATGATATTCGATTAGTATGGTAAAAATACTTATATTAACTTAATCCTTTTATCATTACACCAAAGCATCATTCCAGGACATTCACTTTACTCACACGGTTCAACATGAGAGGCTTATTTCATAAACATTGTTTTATTATTTCTACATTCTTATCAAAGTGTCGAATAGTCAATTGAATAGTTTTAATTATTATTTGGAAACGATTAATAAAACTAATGAACCTGACGTTCTAGTTTTAATGAAATTTCGAATATTTTTGTCGGATTTATAATCAATATCTGATAAATTAATTTCACTACAAAATAACTCAAGAAATCAATCTATTATTAAGAATTTACTGGCGGTTAATCAGATTTAGTATGTGTAACAAAGTGGGTTTTTCTTAACTGTGTTAAATGTACAGCAGTGAGTATGACATTCTATATATTTGACATTGATTTTGACTATTTGAAATAAAATTAATTGAATAAGGTGCTATATATAGAAGATCCTATTATCAAAAGGTTGTCAACTTTTTCACGTAGCAATAAGATTATTTTATATAGGAAGTCAATTTGCATAACCTGTCTAAAATACAGTTCAAACTACACTATACATAAAGTTATGTAACTACATTTGATAAGTACATTTTGATTTTCGATAGGGTTCAGATTCCAATTCCAATTCGACCCCCGAATCTCCGTTAAATAACGAGAGTGGTTATAATTCTGCTGCTAATAATCACATTTCACCCAGGCACCCAAATAAACTGTTAAAAACTCAAAAATTTGATTTTTCCAGTAAGCCGTTATGGTATTGATTTTTAATTAGACAAATTTTAATTAGAAATTGATGAAACCGATTCGCTGAAACCATTAAATAATAATGTGATCAAGATTATTTCTCATGACAATGTTGAGAAAGATGACAATGACAGGTTTTTGTTTTTTTCATAAGTCTCTATTTTACAAATATTATTAAATTGATTTCTAGTAAAAACTTTGAGACTGTTAAACTTAATCAGGTAAAAAGTTATTTCTATTTTATTATTCTTTCAATGAGTTGCTGTACAACTAGAGATTTGAATCTACAGAAAGTCAAGACGAAAGTTCTCACCTTAGCCGTGCAAATAGCGTATTTAATTTTATACATTTTAGAAATCGATAATAAATTATATTTTATAAAGATTTCGGTAGCTCTCAAAGAATGGGAGATCCCTTATAAAAATCTGGAACTTGGTGAATTGTTAGGGAAAGGAAGTTTTTGGACAGTATTTAAAGGCAAGTGGCATGGTGAGGTGGCAGTTAAGATAATGAATATTGATCCGCAAGATGAAAAAGACGCTTGCATGGCAGCTTTTAAAAGTGAAGTTGGAGCATTACATAAAACTCGTCATGAAAACCTGGTTTTATTTATGGGTGCTTGTATGGAACCACCAAAATTAGCTATAGTTACTCAGTTGAGCCAAGTAGAATTGCTATTTATTTTTACTAGTAAACATGAATTTTTAAAGGGTGAAACATTGTTTTATCAATTACATTCTCGTCACGTTTCAATTCCCGTAATTCGAGCCATTAATATCGCTAGTCAGGTTGCCAAGGGAATGGGTTATTTACACGCGAAAGATATTTTGCACAAAGATTTGAAAAGTCGAAATATATTCATTGAAAGCAATTGTAAAGTTGTAATTAGTGATTTTGGTCTCTTCGATTTCGTTCGAATGTGTAAACAGGCAATGTAAGAAAATTGATAAAATTTTCATTGATTTTTATGTCTCGATATTTTCACATATTAGATCCGGAAGCTATTTGCGAATCCCGCCTGGTTGGTTGTGTTATCTTTCTCCGGAACTGATTAGAAAATTGAATTTAAATTCCATTTTTTCCAATAACAGCAGTGAGGACCTACCGTTTACTAAGTCATCGGATATTTATGCCTTTGGGTAAAGCGCCGGAATTGTATTGTTTTTTATTTTAAAATATGTTTAGAACGATTTGGTATGAAATTCTCAATAGTAAATGGCCGTTTGAAGGTTTACCTTCCGAAGCAATCATATATAGGGTAGGAAAGGGTATAAAAGAATCGTTAAAGGTTGTCCATGCTAAAGAATTTAAAGTAATTAATGTTGAACCGGAAATGATCAATATTATATAATCATCATTATTAGGATCTATTAATTCAATGTTGGTCTTCAAAACCAGAAAACAGGCCCGCTTTCACAAACATCGTACAGATACTCGAGAAACTACCCAAATTACAAAGAAGTCCAAGTTACCCTGTAAAATCAGTCAGTGTTGTTAGAAGTCATGATAACCTCATTACTTAAATTACGTGATTCATAACTTTTTACTTTTGTATTACTTTTATAAAATTGTAAATATAAAATGAATTATTCGCTTACTGTTATGATAAAATATTGCATTTCATTCGGATGAGAAAATATTTTTTATAATTATATAACAATAATGTTTGGTTTTGCTCATTCAGTTAATAATGTCAAGTATAAGTCATTCTTTTATTAAATTAGTGATTTTAATTATCGATGTCAAGTATGAAGTCAATACATTAAAGATTTAAGTTTAAATAAAAATGATAGTAATTACTTTAGCAAATTTATAATTAAAAGAATTTAGAAATTGTTAATTAGATTATTCTTGCAAAACTTTTTGATAATTAATCCAAAAAAATGGTGATTTGGGAGTTTTGCTGATATTTCAATGCTAAAATAAAAATAGCTAACTTTTAAGATTCATAGATTTGACAATAATTAAAAAATTAAATTAATGGCAATTTCAATTTTATGTTTAGTACCAAATTAAATTATGTAAAAGTAAATATTTTATTCATCCGAAGCTGCAATTTGACATTTTAATAATTTTTGACCATTTAAATTTTGAAATTTCTTTTACCAGACTTGTTCAAACTTTAATGAGATGAATCGTCGTTTATGCATAATCTTATGTTATTCCGTTCTTTAAATTCAAGGAGTAAACTGGAAAAGATATTAAAAGAGGACATATTTATGAAATTTTAAAATTTTGTGAGATTGTTACGTTCTAATCTTATTGATTTTATGGCTTTATTAATCTTATTTCTATTTGATATCACTAATTGTCTTTAATTATGTATCAGAGGTAATTGTGAATGCTGCCTCATATAGGCAGCAATGAATCACTTGTTGAAATTCTTTACGATTATAATTTAATGCCATGGATTTTTCGTTTTCATTTTAGAATTTATTTATCACGGACAGTAGGTCTCTGCGATTGAATTAATTATACAGAGGAATTCTCTCTGTTTAAATTTATTCGACTGAATATTTTATCCACTGCATGCATTTATTGTACGTGATACTAGGTGGCAATTTGTCACTGTTATTGCGCGATAATTTATTACGGGTTGTTATTTTATGAATAAATTTATTAGTCAGGGAATTTTAATTGGTTTTTGTTTAACGGTTTTTATTGACATTATTATTTTAATATTCATGGATAATAATTAGGAATTGTTAAGTCATAAAAAATAAGCACTGATTAATTAAAAATTAATGCACATGTAATACGTATTGTTATGCGTAAAAATACAATTGTCATAAAAATTGATATACAAGGGCTTGAATACAACGTGAATATTTACTGACGGATTCTTTTGCTGAAATAGAGTCGATATCACAAGCCCGCAAGTATTATTCATTGCACATAAGCTTTCACCTCAATATAAGTTATGTATATATTGAATTCATTTTATATTAAGGCTGAAGTCAATCCACTAACATATTTATAATTAATCATCGATAAATTAATAAAGCTTACTTTTCTAATTTATGCATCCAACTCATATTCGAAAGGAATCAAATTATTGGTGGGAACAGTGTCATATTTCAATTCAATATTTCATTTAACAGAAATTGTAATCAATTAATCATACAAATCATACAAATCAAGTTTAGTAGTTACAGGAGCCTTAGTCCTAACCAACAATCAACTATTTTGAGAAATCTTACTGGTATATCCATAAGAACCCGAATAAACTACCATTCTATCCTAATACAATCATATAATATAAAACAACTAAACAACTTTTTATTGGCTACAATTCAGTATCTTGATAATTTGTTCAATTATTATCTGTCTATTGTATTTGATTTAACAATCGTTGTTGTTGTGATCCTAATTATATAATTTTATTTATCATATTGTTATTTGACAACTCAAATTCATAAAGTTCATAATTTTATTTACATATACCTTATTGAATCAGGTGCACTATTAAATTATATTTATCATTATAATAGAGGTCAACTGTTAATGAGGTTTGACACTTAATTATTTAAATCATACTAAATATCTTTTTAATCACATAAAGCCAACAAAAGAATAGGACGCTATTTAACACGTACCCATCTCCTCATACAAGTTGCTTAACGATCAAGAAAATAAAATATTAAGTAAGGTGCAATTACTTTGAACTTTAAGGACTAATCAAGCCGTGAAGCTTGTAAGTAATATATAAGTATAAAAATAATAATAAGATTAAAATTATTAATAAAGTTACAAATAATAGAAAAGTATAATACACGAATTTTTTAACAAAAGTAACAATAAGAGTATAACAAGTTTTAATAAGCGTTTGCGAAAAATACTATTCTTTAAGGGTTTTTGACTATCGCTCTTTTCACCTAAAATGACTGAACATGACCTTTGCAATTGTAAGTTTTTATTTAACAAAGAATAAAGTTAAAGGATTTTCACAAAGCTGTTGACACAGTTTTGGGTAAAAATGATTTTACAAAAACAAAATTTGCTCGAATTCATTTGTCAAATATATGGCTGCACAAATTGATTTGAAATAAATAATAATATAATATCCTTGATTGAATTGCCCAAAACGTTAAACAGAAACATATACTATAATATCGATAATTGTACCAAGTTAAATGCTATCTACGGTGCTTTGATTAATTATGTTGGGTTTGTCTTCTCCCAGTCTTTATGAAATGATAAGTTCTGTTCGTGCTTTATTTATTTTAACTGGGATTTTTTAGTCAACAGTAATGTCTTTGTTTTAGGCATTTTCTTTGTCCAATAGATAATCGTCGTTGTTTAAAGATTTAAATTGTCTCTATTTTTGTTGAGAATTAAATTTTAGTTTGGAGTTATTATTCTTTGTTTAGAATTTTTTCTGTTTAAATTTGCTTTATCAATTTTGAAGGTTTAAATTTTTTATTTTATTTGTTAAAATATTTTCTTTATATTATTTTAATATGCGTATTCCATAGACTCCAATGAAAATCTGACTGATTGAATAAGGTTTATTTATTATTAACTAATTATTTTTAATTGTGAAAGGCTGAGATATGATGCAAGTGCTGATTCTTAATTGTGAAACAAAAAATTAAAAGGCATTGGCAGAACATAAATAATTTTGACAAATAAACAGTGCAGCAGAAATTCTCGATTGATTGATCTTTGAAATCCTAATCATAAATTTAAATAGTCAAAAACAAAAAATTAGTTTCGATCATATTAGTAAACAATATCTTTATAAAATTTATTATTAGTTAATAAGAAGTTTCGAAAGGTAGACTGTTCTAGATCTTGTCTTTTTACTATTTTTGTGAAATTGATTGTGAAACACTTGAAATGCAAGATTGAAGTATAATTTTAATTAAGCAGTGTTGCGTTTTATTCTATCAACAAATAACTTTAAATTTAATATCACATCGAGCTACAAAAATGTGAATTAATATCACCAAAAACCCAAAAAATATTTATAATTCAAATAAAGCTGAAATAAAAATTAAGATTTTTAGACGAAAATGATTTGTTCTACCCCAATGCACTAAATTATTGATAACGTTAACATGTTATGATAATTGTTTCATTTAAAACAAATATAATTTTTATTCAATTATTTAAAGATTCCGATTATCATTTGTGGATCCAATCAGCAAATTAAATTGGATCATAATGTTTACTAGATCTTAATATTTTTTAATATCTTCTGAACAATTAGAAATTATCAATTCACATTATTTGAGTATATTAAAACAATGATTCAGTTTCAAGTCTTATAATAATCATGTTTTAAATTACCTTTAAATTCAAATTGTATAAAATTAAATTGATCAACAAAAGATTGATTTTATTCTAAATAAAATTTTCATTTTATCGAAATATTAAATTTTATTGAAAGAAATCCTTATATCAGATTATAAAATGAAGGTCATCAATACCATCACAAAGTTTGTAATAAAACTGTCAGCCTTGTTCGTTTCAATAGCTAAATATGTTATGCAATTTGGCAACTGTCAAACTGGAACCTAAAACAGGTATTTGCTTGTCGATTTCAAGATTACGAGTAAAATTTATGCATCCAATTTCATTGTTGTTGGAATTCTTCGATTCGACGTTGTGGTGTGATGAATTCCAGATTTTATTGAATAAGCAATCTTCATTGACAATTGCTCCCTTGTCGCGCTTCAGCTGAAATCGAGTATAAATTTTTATTCATTATTGTGACCACAACAAATAAGAATACCATATCAAATTGGGATTTAAATCGTGATTTAGTGGATAATTCATTCAAATACAATTTATCAGGATTTTTATTGGAAAGGTCCACCACTTTTATTGCACTCAGATGAGAATAGATATCACGAAACAATCGTTCCGATTCGTTGATTGCCGAAGTAAGGTTTTCAATCTTAGTAAAACGAGAATCGAGTCGATTTGATCCATTAGTATTTGCGTTTGGTTTTATTGGAATGGACAGAGGTTTCATTTGATTAATGTGTTTCTGCATAATGATTAATGGAATTATTTATATGAATTAATTAGAATTAAATAATTACTAATCAATGAGAGCAGTTATGAATTATCAAAAAATAGGTAGAGATGAAAATAAATTATAATTTATAAATAAAAAATAAAATATCGATCTTTAATTAATAACATAAAAGCC
This sequence comes from Platydemus manokwari, assembly GCA_037951405.1. Taxonomy (NCBI): domain Eukaryota; kingdom Metazoa; phylum Platyhelminthes; order Tricladida; family Geoplanidae; genus Platydemus; species Platydemus manokwari. The sequence goes on from JBBMOY011077742.1 coordinate 10,185, forward strand.
AAGAATCTACCGTTGATGTAACCGATCGTAACCGTAAATTTTCATTGCGTAAATTTTGAATTATAATTCGCAATGTTTGGATTTCATTGACAAATGCTCCTATCTCATGATTAGCAGCATCAGATTGATCAGATGACACTTTGGCACCTAAAGAACGAATATTTTTTGAAGATCATTTAAAACAATGAATTTACTCGAAATATTGATGTTATCCAGAAAATTTCGCTTCTTAGTTTCTTTAAGTTGCCTTTTTAATTCTTCTTTCTGAGATTCTAGATGATTGATGTCAGATTGTAATGCTTCTGACGTTTGATCGAGCTCCCTATATATAAGAAAAATGTGAAAAACGCTCAGAAATTTAGACATTCTATAAAGGTCAGACTGATCAAAGTGATACATAAAATTATCAATCTTTCGAAGCTTTAAAATTGTCAAGTATATTGTTCTAATCGTCAAACTGGTATATTAAATCTGTTATAAAAATAATCTGAGACACTGATTGATTATTATACAACAAAGCAAAATTTCACCGAAGTACAATTATTATATCCTCAACAAGTTTTATTTATTAAATAATTATTTTAATTTTATTATTATTATACTACTTTCATTAAAATAAATGTTTACGCCTTTCTCATTAACCTTAGATTTCACCAGACTTATTTATAATCGAATATTTCCAAAATTTTGGAAAGCGCAACAATACTGATTAACAGATATTGTATGAAGCTATTTTATTAATATAGCAAAAGTACAGATACTTTCCAAAACTATTAAAATCCAACATAAAAGAAGCTCATTATATATCTGTCAATAATATAGATATCATTAATAAACGAGTGAATATAAAAATAAAGTCATTATATATAATATCAAAGCATCGATTATTGATTAATTTGAAAATATAAAAATTAATCATACTTTTCTTTACGAATTAAAGCTGCCTTTGTTTGTTCAAGTTTTTGTTCCAATCTTTCAATGATTTCATCTTTTTCTTTAACATTCGTTGACAATTTCTTTTCGACAATATTTAAACGAACAGACATTTCACTTAATTCGTCCACTTTCATTTTTAGATTCACTTTAGCTTGACGCAGTTCTTCATCTTTATGTTCCAATTTGTAACAAGTATTTTCCAATTCTGACAATTCATTTTTGAAATTTAATGCAATTACAACTATAGGTTCATCAGTCTGAATTTACTGTAATCACAACGAGTAATCATTAAAACACTAATAGAAACCTTAGCTGGTGTTCCATCAAAATCATATTCACCATGTTCCAATGAATTAGATATGTTAAGTGATACTTTTAAAATGTTTTCGGTATTGGAAAAAATGGGCTGAGTAGTCGATATATTGCGTATTTCCATAAATTTCTCAATATATTTATACACTGTTGAAAGATTCAACTGTTTTGCATCATCCTATTTTTCAATAAATCAATATTATAATTTTTTGATTAAAAATCATAACATAAATAATCACACAGATCTTTAAAAACCATATAATAACCGAGTAAATATGAGATTCGGATACATTTAAGAAGCAAAAAGATTGTCAAAGGTACAATCGATCAAAACTATTTCTATCGCAATCGATATATGTTCATACAAAATAAGCAAAACCATAAAATTTGTAGTCGTTTTGTAGATTAAACATTGATTATTTAATAAAATATCTGATATGTGATTCATGTCTTTATGATCTTGCTATATCCAAATTACGTAACTCAAAATTTTAAGCACAACTTAATAATATAGCCAAACAATATTCAAATCGATTAAATGAATATTGTAAAACCAATCATATTACGAGGTATATGTTGCTATGTAAACCAAATATAATTACAAATAGTGCTCATCAGTGATAACGAATTTCAGTGCAATGGCTATGTGTGCCAGTTCACCGATGAACGAGTGCTATTCGATACTAATATGCAGAAAGGACCAGAAAATCGATATAACGGTGAATTATCTGTTAAAATTATTCTCGGTACAATCATCAAACTCTCAGAATTGCTAAAAGTTAAAAAAATTTCCAACAAATCATAGCTACCTCATCATTGCAAGAAGCCAATTCCAGAGAAAAACTAGTGATGATCTTCATGATTGCCGATAGATCAGTAACACATTTATCCAAGCTGGTTAACAAGTTATTTGAAAATTGCAATGATCCACTATTGACCAAATGCTTACGAATATTTTTCGTATTGGTTTTCAAATCAATACCGAATTGTTGCAATTTGAATGCAAACTCATAGCTTTCACTATCTTCTTTGTTCTAGAGAAGATATTGTAAATTTTCAAACCGACTTTCGAAATCGAAAAATAAACACTAACATATTTCCTCAATGAATTCATAATGTATTTGCAACAATATTCCATCGATTCAGCACCACACATCATGATTTTAATGAAATCATTCAATTTCACATTATAATCCGGCTGTTCATTGACAAGATGAACTTGATAAAATGTTTGGAAATAATTTATCGAACGTTCCAATGGTTCCAATGAACTGTTCTCATCCAAATTTCCTTTCTTCAACAAATCAATTAAATAATCAACAGATTTCTCATTGGGACTCATTTCAATGAATAAAGAACCCAATCGACTGAATGTCGATAATTGGCAAGAATTTAACGTTCTGAATATCAATCATTACCACCATCGCATAATTCTTGAAAATATACTTTTTATAATGTCGAAGAATACTGTACCAGGTGCTCAATAAATATATCAATTTATAATAATATGAAATCGATTCTGGTGTCACTGTTGGTACGACTGATTCTGGAGTGTCGACAGTTGGAATGGAAAGAAATTTCTCCTTAATCTTTGAAAAAATGTTTAAAGTAAATATTTGAATAGGAAATACTTGATTAGACAAGAATTCTATTTTGAAAATCAGCTTGTCAATTAAGAGAATCATCATTATTGAATCGTTGTCACTACCGGTTTTAAAGAATTTGTCCGGCAAGAATTTTTCCAACATTTGTACGTGATTAGTGGTCTGGCTTACTTCGAGTTTTTGTAATTCTGATTCAATTATCTAAATGATCACAGACAATAGAGACTCAATGAAACGTATAATATTTGCTAACAGTTGCTATGGTTTTCGTTTCATAGATTTTCGTCTTATAGATCTCCGATGATTTTTCCAGAGCTATTTGGTGTTGATTTTTCGATGATTCGGTATTACTATCAGCTTGCTGTTTCAGATCTTTGATCTGATTTTGTAAATCCTTAACGAGATCTCGAAACTTTTCAATGGTATCTTCATAATCTAAGATGAATTCATTTTTGGCAACAAGAGCCTGATTCAATTCTTGAATGGTGACATCTTTATTAGCTATTTCAAATTTCAATTCGCTCATCAAGCTAGCATTGTTTTCATTAATTTCATTGTTCATGTCACACAATTCTTCCTAAATCATAAGTTAAAATCACCACATACACTTTACAATAATCATCACCAATTCCACTTTGGCTTCTTCTAGAGCTCTTACACTTTCTTCGAGAGTTAAATTTTTTTCTGTCAAATCGCTAACCATTTCATCTGCACCGAGTGCACTATCAACTTGTTCTTTTAATTCTATTATGCTTTCTTGACAATCTTTCAAATCAACTAATAATCTATCGCGTTCTTTAACACATTTTTCAAGTTCACCTTGCAATCGGGTAATCTTAAATTTCGATATAATAGAAATGTCATCAAAAAATTTTAAATACTTCTTTGACATTTTTTTCATTTTCCACTTTTTGATTTTCACTTATATCGCGCATTAAAATGATGGCATCTCTCAATTTGGAATTTTGTGATTTTAACATAACTAATTGAGCTTCATCACTAACAACGTCTAAAAGAGCAAATTTATATTATAAATTCAATACATATTTTCTGTTAGCAATAGGAATATTTGTGATATACATTTTTAAAATGCTAAAAACCCTTGCGTTGCTCATTTAATCGGTTTGAAACTGTTACACTAACTCTTTCCTTTAGTATATGCACCTTTCTATGTAAGATCTGATAATTACATGCACGTTCAAAAGGAAAAAATGTCAAAATTTCACAATATTAAAGTCAGATATACTAAAAAATGTGGTATATATGGTTTAAATAACAATATTCAACAGGGACCGTTATTCAAATATATCTAATTTTCTAACCATTTGACTTGGCGATTGTCATTTTAAGCAGTAAAGATAAAAGTCAAGCAGACCAAACAATATCATTTACTGAATATTGTTTATTCGACACCAACTAATCAGAAATATTTCAGAAATTATAAAGCATCATTATCAAAATACTTACAAATAAGTCATAATTTCTCATAAATTGCCTAGTAATGCTTTCTAATATATTATATCATGAAATCGACAAATATTGTTTCAGTATGTAAGAATAATTAAAAATGATCGAAATGGTTCCTATAGAGATTTTTCTTGGAAGAGTGTACTTTATTCAAAGGTATTAGAAAACTTAAATTTTATTGATTTTGTCACTAACAAAAACGACGAATATTTATTAAGATTGAGCACATTAAATTGTTTAAAACAGGAAAATTGTTGCTGCTTATTTGTCTGTATGCTTGATTGGCATACATAATAATGTAAACAAATAACCTGCCAAGCAAAGCAATATTTTAGTTTCTAAAAATTATTTAGGGGAACATGTTCTGATATTAAATCAAGTTCTAACATAATAATGTAAGGAATTATTTCTATTTATTTCTATTAAACATTCAAAACAGTAAGAAACATAGTACATTATTTGTAATTTCTTGTACAGTTTTAACTATTTTATTCTAAAAAGAAATACTTAGTTCTGAAAGAAGAGTTTGACTTGGACTATTTATAAAGTTAAATAAAACAAAAGAAATACAATTGTAATCTCTGAGTCATGAATCTTATTGTATTTAGAGTTATAAATTGGGAAATATATTTAAAGGTATTAATATGGTTGCCAAGACCTAGCAAATTGTTAATAAAACGCATTGTGCAGCAAAAAAACATAATAAAAAATCGATAATTTAAAAATTAAATCTCATACATCCATGATAGACCTTAAATTTTTTAAAAAATATTTTTTGGGAGACAAATGTTCTTATTGAAATGGAAAACTTGTTCTAAAATTGAAAAATCATTGTAAAAAATAAAAATAATTTCAAAAAATAACATTATTTATTTGGATATATATATATATAATTAATCAAATGAGTTTGTCATATTTATAAAAATAAAAATATTTGAAACAATATTTTAATAAAAAATTATAATTTTATATTATATTTAATTATAATTTATAATTGAAAATAAAAACAAATCTCACAAAAAATTATAAAATATTCTAATGAGAACAAATGAATTATAATGAAAATAGGAAATATAACGAAAATATAATTTATACATTGGCATTTAACAAATAATTTTACAATCAATTATTGAATCGGGGCAACAGGAACATTTGGCAAAAGATATCAGAATTATATAAAACATTGAGAATAATTATAAATCAATTCTACATGATTATTTGTAAGGAATTAATTAAAAATAATTGAAAAATTAATTAATAAATAAATGAAAAAACTTAATTTATTGTGCTAAATAAATATTAAATAATCAATTTGATCTCACCTTGTGAGCCACCTTTCTCCAATTTTAAAATTTCATTTTCCAGGCTTATTTCCTCATTTTTTGATTTTAATAATTCTATTTCCGAACGATAGCTATCCAATTTTTCTTCCGCCATTTCTTTGTCAATGGTTAACATTTCAATATTATCCGCTAGAGTGGCCGTTTCTTCTCGATAATTGTCAAATTCTTCCGTTAATTTAGCATAATCCTGAATGGAAATAATAATTATTAACAATGTTGATAATAAATAATTATTATAAAACGATATCATTTCATATCATATGATTAATCATACATTAATAATATTGATAATAAATAAATAAAAGAGGCTCTAATGATAATAATAGTTTTTATTCATTATTAATAACCGTATTTTAATTATCACCTGTTTCACTTTATCCAAGCCTCTTTGGTATTCTGCAGCTTTTTCTTGAATGTGCTTCTTATTCTCTTCTAATTGTTGTACTCGCATTTTTAATTTCTCATAATCTTTCAATTTTTCTTTGTCTTCACTACGCTTGATTTGTAAGGTTTGCAATTTTTCCATTAAGTCCTGCACTTGTTCATCGTGACTGGATCCTTCCTTCAATTCGATTGGTTTATCTGCTTTTGACTCGGTTTCCTACAATCAGTTATTGATTTTATGTTAGAAATAGTTTACTTGATAAGTATTCTCAGGGATCTCCTTGACTTCTTCTGTAGGAGTCACTGCGCTAGTATTTTCATCTACAAACAGTTAATTTATATTTTAATTGTTTAGCCTTAATAATGTCATATATGGCCTAAATCAGCTGCATGTTTTCGTGCAAGCAATAATTCTAAATGGAATACTTACTCAAAATATTATCAAATAATAAATTTACATTAATTCGGTCTAAAATTAATTTCAATAATTCAAAATTTTAATAAAAATTTTAAAATTCAAAACAATGAAATATACTTTTAATAGCTGTTGGTTTACGCAAGGCAGATGGTCTTGCTATCTTTGAATCAGTACTAACTGGTTCATCAGTTTCTATTTTAGTCAACTTAAAATGGTTTTTTGAAATAAATTTAATTTGAAGAAAAATATATACTTGTGTATTTCTTACAAAGATACCGTGATTTTTTTCACATTTAAAATATGATTTCCCAGCTACAGAACCATCATTTTTCCCTTTGGGTGTATCTAATTTAACTCCATACCAAGTACCTGTTAAATATTCTTTAAATAAAGTTAATTTTTATCAAAATTTAACCAGCTGCAAAATGAGTAGTTCCTACATACTCAACTGTTCCTTTTAATGTACCATTATAAAGAACTACGTCGCTAACTTTGAAATCTGACATATAATTAAAATATTTTCAAGTTTGTTGTTTAAAAATATTTACAAATTAGATAAATTAAACAAATCTAATTTATAAATAAAATTTTGTATTATTAACTCTTTATCCTCAAATAAGTGATTGAAATGTTGAATTCTCAAGAATGTGCTACATATTACATTTTTATAATTGTATTTTGATCTAAAACTATTAACTTAATTATATATTATTCTAATTTAGTTTAACAATGTAATAAGCAGGAGTTTGTTTCTTGAGAATTTTTCGAAGCTATCTTAC
>JBBMOY011077743.1:0-10896 GCA_037951405.1 Platydemus manokwari
TCTCGCCTTTCGAGATAATCTACGGGCGGAAGATCAATGTTCATGCAGATGTGAGCCACGAGAATCAAACTCGAGACAATATTGCAGCAGCGGCTAGAGGAAATTCTAAGGTGTCAGCCGACATAATGTCTAATCGAGACAGGGAAAAAAGAGCACATCGGGTTTTTCAGGTGGAAGAGAAGGTGCTAGTTCGCGTAGATCCCCATAAGAGGAAGAAAAATGGATACCAGTATGAAGGCCCCTATCGAATTACCGGATTCAAGTCAGACAGACAAGTGAAGATTCAATTCCCCCATGTGATAAAATCTAGACGATTAGAGTGGCTAAAACGGTGGAGAGGGTCTTAAGAGGAGGCGAGTAACGTGATTAAATAAATAAACACGTGGTGTTTGTTTAAATAATTGATTGACGCTTTAGTGTAATTTTTCAAATAAATATTATGACGGAACGTGCTTATGATTTAACCATTGAAGAAAACGATAACATCATCTATGTACACCATGGCGTGATGCGTGTCTATTATCTTTAGGTTCATGGCACTTAGAAAAGTTTTCGAGGCTCCTGTGAGTACGAAATGCATAATTGTGTACTCATGCAACCCTTTTCTGTCAGTGAAGGATGTTATTGGAAAAGAGGTATTCATTCATTTCGATATAATTATACCATATGTAGAGATTTTGTGTAAAACGAAAAATCTGTATAACAGTTGCTCAAAATCAAAGCAAACAAAACATAACTATAAAATAAAAAATAAAAATCAACAAAATGCTATTCGTGTCAAAAGTAGAGCTGTCTCTAAAATAGATTTGAATCTCTTAAAAACAAAATTAGGAGAAACATGGAAAGTGATACGAGCACAGGATAAAAAAGATGTCATTTCAAGATCTCAACGAGTAACAAAATACCTTGTTGAAAATGAAGCAACATTAATACTAAAGCTGGTTTTTACATCATGTCCACGTTGAATTTCTAAATATTCAGTCAAAAGAAATTCAAAAATCTATGACATCTGTATATAATAATGGATTCTTACCAAACCCACATCTCGGCAAATAATTGATTGCAGCACCAGCTTCTGTAAGCAAATATTTATTTGAAAAGTTCACAGAATTCAGCTGAAAAATCTCACAAACAGATGCTAAAAAATCCAATACACATTTGAACAAAACTTATGTACATTATTTGAAGAGAACAGACTTCTTAACTGTTTAATCAATCGAGAAGCACGGTTGATTGCACACTTTGTCTCTATGAAATACTAGGTGAACCAATAGCAGAAATGAGAGCCCTGAAGAAACAAGAGTTGTGCAAATTAATGGAGGAATATCCTGAATTGTCAGCCTTTAACTTTTAACCAGAAATGCGACGACTCTGGGATCAACGCCTTTTTAGAAGAATTGAGACTCAAGTCAAATTTCTCACAAAATATATCATTCAGGAAATCCAAATTTATCATCTCACATCAGACATAATATGAAAACACAAAGGCACCAGTACCAGACATGAATTGGAGCTATGAATTGATCAATATTCCAAAACTTGCTTTAAAAGACGAAGTGTTAAGATCAATACTGGCTAGCCAAGATCGTTCTGACAGAATTATTGGCACGATATTCCATATAAACAGGATGATTCTATCTAATTCTGTTAAAATCCAAGAATACAGCAAACAGACATGGGAAAAGAACATATACGACAACACAGTAGCTCTGATGTTGAAACCTAACCATGCATCAGACTCAGAAGACAATTGCATTGAACTAATAGACAAGTTATCAGAAGTTTGTGTCAATGGATTCTGGTTACAAAAAAGCGGCAAACGTATCCATAGTACCCTGAAAATCACGTCATTCAACGAAATTATTAAAACCTCTTTCAATCTGACTGATACAATGACTTCATCAAGTGACAGCTGTCTAAATGCGCAAAATCTGAAGATAGGCTGGATAAGCTAATTACATTGCGCGGTGACCTCGATAAGTTTTTAGCGAATGACAAATATCAAAATATGAAGGAATTACTAGAAATTGTAAAAAGTGCGCTAAGGCAATCCGCAAGCAATCTTCTACAAAACAAATTCTGCACCTTTTTTAGCAAACCACCACTAACGATTTATTTGCAAAACGAAAACCAAATACACAAAATATTCAACATCTTGAGCGGAGCTGCTCCAATTGAAACACCTAGGGAATTGAAAGACAATAAGACAATCAAACTAATCGATGCAACTGACAATAGCCATGAAACAATATATAAAGAAGAAGCTCAAACAAGGATGACCAGATCTGGTACTTCAAAGAATAAAGACAAATACAAAATAAATCAATGACGGGATGTGCCTGCACCAGATGGATGCACCAACATAGCTCTATCTGGTTCAGATAGCACATGCGTCCCGAAATAATCAAATTATCGTTTCAACCCAATATATATGATTTTCAGACACAGATATCATGGTTATCCTGCAGATATACATTCATAAACCAAAATTCAGCTTCACTAATCTATTATTCATCTCAAACATCGTAAACGGCAAACTTCTGCATTCGAATTTTAAAAAAATTCATTCAGCCGCACAAATAGTTTTTGCTCCGATCAACAATGCAAATAAACACTGTTTTCTGCTAGTTTACAACAATGTTTCCAACAAAGACTATTGGATTGATTCTATGAAAAAAATTTTCTTTCCATAAACATCGATTGAGATATGCACTGAAGTCCATCAAGGACTGAACAAATTACTTGGAATCAATCACAAATTTATTGAAAGTCCTTCGTCAGATGTACGTCATCAAAACAATGGATATGATAGTGGACCATTGATTTGCTTCTATGCCATTCAAATCGCCAATGGTCAAAGTGTCAACGATGAAGATTATCCCATAATCGAACTTCGTAAAATGGCACATGAAAAATTACACAATGATACAGTTAATAGAGAAATAATTGACTTGTTGAGTGATGATGATGATTGCAAAATTTCGGATAAACAGATTGGTGGAGGAACTACTTCGATCAAAAACAATACTGAATATTTTAAATTAACTATGTATAAATTTGTTTATGATGTTTTAGATAAATTATTCAAAGATAAACATTAAATACATTTTGGTGACACTGACAGTTTATTTATAGAGTTTATTTTAGATTTTAATGAAACATGGATTGATGTAGAAAATAAATTAAGACCATATATAGGAAATGATTTAGGTATGTTTAAAAATCAAGTTCCAAATAAAACAATAAAAACACAATATTTTATTAAATCCAAATCATATTTACAACAAAATGAAGTTGACTATGATAAAATATTAATAGAATAATCTACAGGAAAAAATAAAATGAAAAGGTGTAAAAAATACAATAAAAAACAATTAACAAATTTAATGAATGATTTTAAAAGGAATTATAACACAGATGAACAAAAAGCCATAATGATAAAAAAAAACCATAATAGCTTTATTTAATATAACGATAAATAACTATAATAGAGTTTTAACTGAAAAAATAAATTTAATTAATCGGATTTTAAATCTAATCTTCATCAAATACAAGTTTATGAGCAAGAAAAAATATCATTATCACGATTTGATGATAAAAGATTAATGGAAAATAATGGAATTGTAACATGTCCACATGTTCATCAATTAAAAAGTTCAAATTGCAATGAATGGATTTTAAAATTTAATGAGATAAGAAGAACACATATATGTAATAGAATTTCATAATTTATGAAATATAAAATTTAATAAAATATAAATTTTTTAATTTTATTAAATGAAATAAATTTCATTTTACTTTTTTAGCTTCCCTAATTCCTCACGTTATTTTTCTTTTAATTCTTTTTTATGTTCCTTTTTTTGCTTCCTGAAAGAACAGGTAAAATGGCTGTTAATATAGTTAAAGCTCAACGGGATGTTAAAAGAAAATGCTTTAGGCCACTTTTTGTCAACTTATTTTTTAACTTATTTTAATGACCTAATAATTCTTCTAAAACTCTTTTTTTCATTCATAAAATTTCCAATTCTGAGTTTATTAATATTTACTTTTTATACATCATTTTCATAACCCAAATAGGATGGAATTATATCCCGTGAGTCCCGTGGAGCACTTGGATTACTAAAATTATCAAGAGGGAATAAAGTTTTTGATCCTGCGAGCTATCAGTCATTTTATTTAATTAAATATAAAATTTAATTAAAAATAAAATTTAATGAAATATAAAACTTCATAATTTTATTTCATAATTTCATAATACAACATGTCAGGATAATTTTCAGCAAATAAGTCTATGATTTCTATTTTTTATCATTAGATATATGTTCATCAATCTCCATAAATTCCAAGAGATTACTCTTTGATGGTCTATCGGGAAATATTTTACCAATAAATAAATTAATTTTTTATGGTTTATCTCATTATATAAGTAATTTATCTTTTAAGTAAATAGAATACTTTCAATATTTTAATTTTTTATTAAATTCATAAATTAATAATCTGGGTTTTGTAGTCATTAAATTCCGCTAACATATTGAACAAGAAAGACAAAAGTAAATCTCATTGATGTATTTCTCACTTTGCTTAGAGAAAATTCGAAATTATTGACATCTTGTCCGGATATAATGAGTCCCAAATATTTAACTTCCTTTTCGCGCATTCCCATTTTGCTGGCTTCAATTATGTACAAGTCGCCATAGCCTTCTTCATCTTCTCTTCTATGTCTCGAACATGTCTTATCGAAACCATTGAAAAAACGATAACATAATTTATGTACAAGACAGTGTGATTCGTGTCCATTAACATCAGGTTCATGGTACGTTAAAAAGATGCCAGGGTCACTGTAAGTTTGAAAGGCATAATTGTGTATTCAAATATCCCTTTTCGTCAGTGAAGGGTGTTATTGGTATCGAATACTCATGCATTTCGATATTATTGTACTCTGTATGGAGATTTAGTGCAGAAAATAGATTTGCTCCTCTCACTCGAGTGGCAGTGGATATTTCATTTCTGGTCTATTCGTTGACTTTTCAGTAATCTATGTACATGAGCATAGTACCTTTCTTTTTCTTTACCATAACTATTGGGGATCTCTATTGTGAAATACTAGGCCTGATTCGTCTTCGATTCATCAATCTGTCAAATAGGCAGAGGATAATTTAACTTGATGTGGTGATTATTTGAAGCCATAAACTTGCTTTCGTTATTGTGATTTTGGACATTAAAGGTTTATTATTCATCAAGGTTTACAATCAGTTTCTTTATTCCTTATCGATTGTTTTGATTTGAAATTGATCTTTTCATGAATTTTGAGTATTACATTCAAAGTTTCTAAAACTCTGTGTTGGGAATCAGTATGTTTTATTTACGAATTAGAGTTAATTATTTTAATGCTCTGATATCATGAAAATATTTAAATTTTAATGATTTAATAGCAAATGAATGAAAATTATTAACTAAGTAAAAAATCGATGCTTTTTTAAAATTTTTAAATAATCATAGATCTATAATAGATATTCTAAAAATTATGAGGAGATAGGAATGGATATTAAGTTGTATGAAGATAGAATGAGGAGAGAAACAAAAAAAGGGTTCGAAAACCTATAGTCATGATAGAATTCCTTAGTCAAGGAAAACTGAGAACATCAATAGTGGGACGATTACAATTAATGATGAATAAAATAAAACCAACAATAAATAAATGGAAATTTAAAGATACAAAAGGAATAGATAGGATAGGACTATCATGAGAACTGTACTCTAGGAAAATAAATTATCATCTACAACCATTAATGGGAACAGCAAACAAAATAGTAATACTTAATGAAGTGAAAATAACAGTGAACAATAATTTATCAGAACGAGAAGTGATATTTTACAAATAAGGAGTACATAAAATATCAACGAAACATTGTTACAGTAATGTATTAAACATTAAATGCAATTTTGGAAAAGAAATTAGTTTCTGATTAATATACTGGATTGGTCAGATAAGGAGATAGTTAATGAACATAAGGAGATAGGAAATAAGGAATGGAAACAGATAATAGAATACCAACAAAAGATAAAAAGTGTAAGCTATAAAATAAACCATGAAGAATGGAAAAAGATAGTTTACAGTAAAACAACAAGAATTTGATCTTATAGCAATGGACGCCATTTAACTCAGACCATTTCACGTATCTAACAATTTTTGCTGGTACATTTTTTTATTTTATTAATAGTTGCTTTTATCATAATCTAAGTATTACCATAACGCCTTGCAAGAGCCTTCAAACATTCCTTATGTTGTAGTTCCTAAAAATATGTATCGATCAGGACGCGTTAAGACCGCATTAAAATAAATAAACAGCTTATGTTTTCACTGCCTTATTTTGTCGGTACAATGTACAATATTCATTATTAAAGGTGTTTTATATTATTTCATAGGAACTTCAATAAATAAATATAATTTTAAAAAAAAATTGACGATAAAAAATTATTCAATATATAGCATCATCAGTAAAAATAAAACACCAGTATTAATTGATATTTTCTATTTTAGATTTATTGATTAGTGATTATTCCAAGGGAATTTAACAATTGTGCTGCCAAACCATAAATTTATGTTATCTAATGATTTCATAATAAATGAGGTAATAAATATTATTTAATAATAAAATAATATAATGTATTATGTACAATCAAATTCAAAAATTTCTATTAACTATTCTAAGATATTATTGAATATTAATTTAGATAATTAATCTATATAATAATCTACATAGTTTTAACTACGGTAGTCCCAATACATGATCGTAAATTCTGAGTGTACCTTAATTATGGATTGCCAACCCGAAGGAGCTGTGCCCGAGGACGCCAGGCATCCAGTGCGGTTGACAGTCTTAGCGCCGAAGAGACGAACAAATATATATTATCCTGACAATTATATTTTTAATCAAGCAACAAACAATATAAACAAACATCTATCATTTTGTGTGCTAACAATTACCCATTTATTTATGTTTCAAACAATTATCTTTTATTTGTGTTATAAATATCTTTTAAACATTTAACGCCTATGTTATTGGTAATGAACGATTCATGTATAAATATTTATATATAAGGACAGAGTGGATGGCAAAGTGGGAGATGAGTACCGACGAAATAACGTGATAAAATATATAAAGAATTATTAAAATTTAATAATAAAAGTAAATAAATAAATAAAACAATTAATCTAAATTAAATAAACAATAAACTACAGTAAATAAGAAAAATAAATAAATTAATTAAGAAAAGTATAAAATAAGAAAAATACAAATTAGGTATGACAAATAGAATAATTAATCAAGTCATAGGCTTAGAAAGCCATTGAATGCCGACTATAAATATAATCATCGATTTTCTGGGCGATCATCGTCGGTTACATTCGATATTAGTATCATTTCATTCGGAATTCAGTACAATTACTGTCAAACTCATTACACAAATTTTGGAAGCAGCATTCTCAAATCGTTAGCTTTTGATTAATTGTTGGACCAATAGGAAATCGTATCACCCAATAGTTAGCGTTTCATAGCAATCATTTTACATTAATTTTTACTTCATAATATAACGCTTACTCTTTAAAAGTTCAATCGTAATTATCAGTCAATTATATAAATAAATGATAATATTTTATGATAACATTTTTATCGGTAAATAACGTCTTACATTTTTGTTGAATAGTAACCACCAGCTTTGTCCGTTTCACGGACTCTTCTGTTAATCGCTCAGGTAAGGTACGGGTTATTTAGCAAACTTTTTTTTGATAATAATTGTTGTATTTCATTTTCCTAATTAATAAAAGTTTTTAACTTATTGGTTCACATTTTTAGTGCAGGTGTTAATTAATAGTTCACTAATCGAAGCCATTATTGTATTGTCGTAATCTTAACCATTGATTCAAGTGTTAATTAATTTACATTTAAATAACTCCCAAGTCATTAATCAAAATCTGTTTTAGGTTTCATAACCTGTTCATCATTTCAGGCTAGGAGCAACCTCAGTTCCTCTGCGCTCAAATATTAAACTTAAATTTATATAATTTCTAGTAATTCGGTCATCACACCAGTTACTGAAGCCTCCAGGAACCAGTAATAACTAAAATCAACCGCAAATCTAACATTTTATTTTATATTATTATTACAACAACTATTATTATAATCTTATTATTATCAGGAACACCAATTGAAAAAATATGTCAAAATTTTGTCTTAATTAGTTTATCTAGGCAAAATCCTCCCATTATTTGAAATCCTTATAAATTGATTAATGTTTAAGTTATAGGTTTGGTTTATCAAGCCTTTTAATTAATTTTATTATTTATATTCAAACCTTTGTAGGACACTCTTTGTAAATTGTTTTCACTTAAGAATAAATTTTCATTGGAATAATTATTTTCACTCTTATAATTTTCATTTGACTCCTGTTAAAAGATTTATTGAGATTAAAATTAAAAATACTGATAATAAAGGTAAAACACCAGCTTTGGTTTATTATAACTAGATTATAATGTCATTGGTGTTTCAGAAATTATTTATTCCTCGATTCAATCGGAAGAAAATTATGTTTGAATTTGACCAATTTATTTATAGATCCATTTATATGATAACATTCATTGAATTTAGTTCGTGTGTCTGTCAATGTTCATTTATTTTTAACAATCATTTAATAATATTGTGCAATCATTCACGTTGCGGCATTACATTCCACAAAATGATTTGATTTATTCAAAAATGTTCATTGCTTTCAAATGGCAATGTTATATTTAAAAATCCATCGGATTTTATAATCATTATTAATTTATACAACAACTTGTTCACATCTAATTGGACAAGAAATTCCATTTTTGATCGCTATTCATAGCATTTGCAAATTTTTTGATAATAAAACTTTTGTATTTTGATTTGATTGAAAGTAAGCTCTTTTTATTATTTAGAGTAAAATTTATGAGAAATTTGGGATATTATGGAGCCCATATCGATATATTTTACTTTGAAGTTACTATCGATAAAATAACAAACGATATACGTCAATACCAAAAATCTCTAATATCACATGATATTTTTGACATTTAATTCGCTTATATATTCTCTATTTTTATATGAAACTATTAGAAACTCTGATTATCTTATTGTTATCAAAATTCCGTTCATTTTAGTATTTGAACCTATTCCGGACGCATCATTGTATGTTATTGTAGAAAATAAGCCATTAGTAATGAATTTATTCTTTTAATAAATGAATCTTGGTGGGCTTATTTAACGGCTTCATAGATAACAGTAATTAAATATTAGTAGAATGCAGGAAATCCAAGAAAATGAAGCTAATAACTCGGAAATTATGATATCTCTAAAAGTTGCTTTTTCACAGAATATTGATTGATTGGGTTTTAAAGACATTATAGGTTGTTAGTATAATAAGAAAATCAAAGAAGTTATAAGTCAGTGTGACCCATGCCAAATAACTAAAATGGCAACAACAAAAACTATTTTTGAATTTGGTTCTTTTAATTTTCTTTACATTCCTTCTTGTAAAAGACGTATGGTGTCGAGTCTATAGTTAGAAGATTATGTAGAAAAGAATTACGAAATACTAATCAATAAATTGATTATATATATATATATATATATATGTGTATATTCGATTTACTGTAGTCATAGTATATTTAATGTTAATTTTGAATTTTAACAATGAGGATCCGAATGCAAAAATTTCTTTACGGTAAATTGATTTTCTATAAATTAAAGAAAATGTTAAAATATATATAATTTGACCTTCTAATAATATACTGTTTAATTATTTAACTTAATTTTGTAAAGAAACAAACATGGCACATTATGTTTGTTTATATGCATCATTGAAAGTAATTATAATTTGAATTATTTAAAGAGATCAATTTCATTAACATTCGTAATAATGAAATCTAATTTGATTTTTGAAAGTTGTTTCATTTTCATTATTTATACTAGCAGCTTCGGATTATCCGGTTATTTTTTATGATTTCTGTATTGGATAACAATTTCAAAAATAATTTAAGTGTTCAAATTTTGTATTTAGTATTTAAATATTAAAATTGTTTCATTTTCATTATTTGTACTGGCGGCTTCGCATTATCTGGTTACTTTATTGATTAATACCATGTTTGATTTCTAAAAAGTTATTTTTTGTAGTTTAATTACGTCAATATATTAGATTTTTAATTTATTTCATCCTTTTGTTAAGTAATGATTTTAATTAAGCATGGCATTATTATCTTCATTATTGTTATGATTTTTATTATTTTTAGCATTTTTAGATTAAAATATGGCCTGTAATAATTGTTTTTCTTGAAAAATATAGCCGCATTGATGCGAAATGCACTAAAATAATAAAAGCAATAACAAACATTTTTGAGGCTGTCCCATAGGTAGGTGTAGGTTGATTTGATGGAAAGATGTTACCAATAACTCATCCATTTAGTTTGATGGGACATTTATTAAATGATATTTTCAATGATTATTTTTCTTATCAACCATATCTTGAAATTATTTGAAAAATTACTTTCCTAAGTGCTCAAAACTGATAAATCTCTGATTATTAGAATAATCGATTCTCGAAACTAATTGTGATGAATTTATTTTGGTTACAGAAAATTAATGAGATAAAATAAAATTAGAATGAAAAATCCAGGTTATTGATTATATTTAAATATTTGCTAGGTTCGAGACTAACAGTTTTGAAACCTAAATATCGCACGGATTGCACAGATGAGCTTTGTAATGGAGGTGCTTGTGAATATGGTTTAATAATTGTGCACTGCATCTGTGATAACGTTTTTCAAAATGGAGAATTTTGTGATTCTTGTAATTATTTATTAAATTATTTATAATTAAT
>JBBMOY011078854.1:0-10896 GCA_037951405.1 Platydemus manokwari
GTTTAAATGATTTGGTAAAACAAAAACTTTAAACAACTAAAAAACATGAATAACTTTTGACTCAGCCTAATATAATCATCAAACGATGATTTCTGATTGAATGATAATACCCGATTTATTCTTTTTATTTTAAAACCATTTGTCAATGAAACTGAAGACTTTTATGATGAAGAACATAATTATTTTCATCTACTAAATCACAAATGGATGATTCTGATATATAAATCTTTTCTCTTATTATTTTTTTTGTCTTTTTGATTTTCTCTAAATATTTCGAATTTTACTTTATTTTCTCTGGAGCTAATGGGAAATCTTTTGATTTTTCTTTACATTCGTTTGCATATTCTAAATCAACTTCTAAAATAATTCCCTCTTCCCAATTTAGTGATAATCGATTTAGTATTGAATTAAATTTATCTAAATTATTATTACTGTTAGTGCGTCTACTTCGCTTGTAATTGATTTTTCAACAGAAGAACTCATTTTCTTAAAATTTATTTACTTACAACTCTTTATACAATTTTTGTAAACAAATTATAATTCTGGAAAGTTTCAATGATTTATTTTAAACCAATTGAATGCAAATCATATCAAAATGAAAATACATTATAACTACCGAATTAATTTAACTTGAATTCCAAAAGAAATTTTGGGGGGAAAAATCAATAATTTCCGTTCTTTGTCGATAAACGGTAAAACTCACATTTCTAGCTCAGTTCATAGCAATCCATCTTTAATTATAAATTTAAATGATTTTATTAGTAATCTACTTTGTGAAAAAGTAATATTTTATTTTAAAATTGATAATTTTTCTATTGCGGTTTTATTGTTTTACATTTTAATTTTTATACTTTATTGCTAATTATAATTGTGGTGCTTTCTATCGTTGTGTTTTTCATCATATTTATTTTATTATGATTACATATCTATATTTTTATTGACCAATTTATATATGAATTACAAAATATGAAATCTTTATATTAAATTGTAATGACGCAATTTTGTTTCACAAAAAATTAGATTTAAATATCGAGACTTAATAAATATGTACTTTAAATTTAACGGTTAGAAAATGTGCATATGTAATTTACATTTTTTCTTTAGAATGTTAATCTTTTACGTTGTAAATTTCTCACAATTTAAAATTTAAAATTAAAAGTAAAAATAGCTCATTCATAAATTACTATTTCATTCAATTTATCTGAAATAGTGTTGTTTGTTTAATTTTATTGATTTTGAGCACTAATACGGATTTCCAATTCTAAGAATTAATTTTTGTTAGACGGTACTTGTTAATCAGTATCTATTTATAAACATTATTAATTTGAAAATTATGAGCTTTATTAGTAATATTTTCTTTATAATTGTAATTATTAACTTAAAATACATATTAATTTTTTCGTGTCCATTACAATGTACTTGTTCAACGAATAAACATGTAGTATGTAAGCGTAAAGGTATGAATTCAGTCCCTTTAGATATTCCAGAGGAAGTAGAATTTTTAGATCTGTCATTTAATATCATCAAAAATTTACCACCAAAAGCATTTATTAATTTAGATAAATTGAAGAAATTAGATCTTAGCCACAATGAAATGAAAAGTATTGATAAAGATGCATTTCGTGGATTAGCAAATTTGAAAGATTTGATTTTGGTACACAACGATTTATCGTATTTGGACCCAGAAACCTTTAATCATGGTTTAGATAAATTGCTCCATGTCTTTCTTGGAAATAATGAATTCGAATCAATACCTGTATTAAAAGCAACTCAAATGACAAAATTAAATTTGGACAGCAATAGAATTAAATCTGCCTTTATAAATGAATCATTTCTATTGAATACCGGTCTGAAAACGATTGTTTTGACAACTAATTCTATAAAATACATACGAAAAACAGATTTCATGAATCTCAAAAACACCCAACTAATAACGTTGATGTTGAAATTCAACGAATTGGAATTTATTGATCCAAAAGCTTTCGAATACGTCAAAGATTCATTGCAAGTACTGGAATTGGAAGGCAATAAACTTCTAAATTCTTCTATCATTGAACAAGCGTTGAACAATTTTGAAGGCGGTGGTGGTTCGATGATTTATTTGGACATCAAAAACTGTGGCTTGACTACGATTGGAAAAAATTTCTTCAAACCGCTTTTCGATTCCAAATTGCATCAATTGGATTTCAGTCACAATCCACTGTTGAAAATCGTCCACGACGACGCTTTCAATGGATTGAACCAATTGAAAATTCTCAAAATGACAAATTGCAAAGTGTCGTCAGCGGATATCCGTTTTAGTGTCATGAATAAATTGCGTGAACTTTATATCAGTCATAACAATTTCACCAAATGCCCATATCGATTTCCTGGATCGCTGGAAATCATCGATTTGGGTTGGAATAATATCCGAGCCATATCGAAGAGTGATTTCAAGAGTTTGACAGCACTAAAAGAATTACATCTATCCAGTAATTCTATTTTGTCGATTGAAAGTGGCTCGTTTTCCGATTTGAATCAATTGAAATTGTTGGATATCGGGTTTAATCGATTGCAAACCCTTCAATCGGGCGTCTTTGTTCACATGTCGTCCTTGATCACATTGAATTTGGCAAGCCAGAAACCACGCATTGAAATGATATCACCGAATGTGCTCGATTTGTCTCATTTGCAATCATTAAATCTCGGTGGTAACAGTATATTTTTGAAAGACACCGATAAAAGTTTCCTGAACAATGTGCCAATGTTGAAGAATATTTCATTGAAAGGAAATCGATTGACGAATTTGTACCAATCATTATTTGATGGATGTTATCATTTGGAAAATATCGATTTATCCAACAATCAAATATCAACCTGGTCACCATCGACTTTCAAACCATTGGAATCGAGTTTAATCGATTTGCAATTATCAGCCAATAATATTTCATTCATCTCAATTGATGATCGGAATAATAATTATCTGCCAACATTCAAATCGTTAAAATCGATATCGCTGATTAATAATGTTTGGAATTGTACTTGTGAAAATGTGATTTGGTTGGTGAAATGGAATCAAATCATTCTCGAACACGACAATGTCATTTGTTCCAAACCCAATCAATATGCCGGTCGAATGTTATTGGAAACGATGATGAATTGCTCCAATGATATTCGTTACAGATCTTTATCGTTGACTGATAAATCTAGTCATAAATCTGGCAACGGAACTAATATATCGATTGCATTGATCATCATATTTCTCATTATTGTAGGTTTTCTCGGCTGTTATAAAAGGTAAATTTTTGTTTTATCATTAATCATTAATCCTCTTGCATATTCAATATTTGATAATATTTCAATTGGTTATTCTAATACTTTATTGTTAATTATCATTGTTATATTTGTCAACATATTTATTATTATTATTATATTGATTTTATTATTAATTATAAAATTGAGGATTGCAAAGTGACATTCAATATTAATGTGCTCATTTATGATTAATATTTGTATAAATCTTCCAATTTGAAGGTTTTTACCTTATTTATAATCATTATTTTTGCAAGAGTATGTTAAACAAAATATGGTATTTTTTCTACTCATCACTATGGAATTGAACTTCGCTCATTGGTGGATTTGAATATATGGCTATTTTATTGACATTCATTTATCGGCTAAAGTTCAATAAACAGGATTCTAAAATGAAATTTTAAATTTGTTGATTGAATTGCAAAAATCTATATAGTTTATTTAATTATATTCTTTAAAAACATTCTGAATTTTTTATTTAAGTACTTAAGAAGAATTTTAGTTGTTTGAAATCAAATATTAAATACATTAGAGATTCAAAATCTCCTAAAATTCAATTATTCGCAGAACGTATCAAATTGGGTCAAAAATGCAACTTATAGAAAATTAGAGAGGGTGCAAATTGAGACTTACTTTAAATTTTTAAAATTAATTGATAAACATTCCATGAGTTCCCTAAGTTTATTTATAATTAAATAAATTTAAATTTGCAAAATCAAATATCATGTAGAAGTGTTGTGATTAGAATATGAATTTGTTTTAAAAACCATATTTTGTCCTAAAAAGTGATATATTATCTAAATTATACGAACAAATCTAACATCGAAATTATATATTAAATTAAATTATAAATTATCTCTTATGCGAAAATTCATCATTACGAAAATAGGTCAAAGAACTCCTTTTCTTAACTTACGCCAACATATTTAATGAAAATATTAGTAATAGATCTATAAATAAGAATTGGTGTATTAAAACAATATCAATTTTATTAAGTCAATATTTTTATGTTCTAAATCAATAAATTAAGAAAATCAAAATTCTTAATCTCAAACTTTTTATTTTCCACGAAATATTCCAGACAATCCGTTACCATGTGCATCAACAATGCAAACCGACAACCGACACAAAATATGATTCTATTTTTTGTTATAATAATGGGCAAGAAAACAAGTGGATTCTTACCAAAACCACCAATTGTTTATTTGCTGGTCAATTTACTGTCAAACATTATCAAAGATACCATTTCGATTCCAGGAAATGTACATGCAAAAAAGTTACCCGATCAGTGAAAATTGACGTATGCTGTAAACCATGTCAATTTCTAACCAAATGCAGGAGCAATCAAATTGTCAGAACAAGTATTTGTCAATACTCTAAAAATCTCAAGTGTGAATATGATAGAAAAGAAAAAGTGCAGAGAACGAGTACGATTTTTAAATTTTATTTTTATTTTTAAACTTGTGTTTAAATTTTTTGGAAAGTAACTCAAAATAATCGATACCTCAGACTGTTACCGGTATAATTTCTTAAAGCTATCCAACTTTACTTGTTTAACATGGTTTTGAAATATTAATAAGTAGTTATTGATGTAATATCTCGATATGAAAATATTTATTAGTAAAACAAAACATATTGAATTACATTTGAAGTAAATGATGACCAATTTCGATAATACCTATTACCAGCGATAATATTTGCAATTATTCTCTTGTGATAATCAATCAATAATCAATCGATAGTCTAATTGATTGCCACAACAACGTCATTTATTTTAACTGTCTGACTTGCTACAATGTTCATCTAAGACATTATTATGGGAAAATATCCAATTTGTCTTCCATACTCATGGCATATTTAAATGAAGCAGTGAAACAGATTTTAAAACAGCAAAATCAATCCAAAGTAGTGGATTCGAAATCACGGCACTTTTACGTTCAATATTACCTACCCCTTGGACAAGGGCACGAGTTATGATTTCATTTTGTTTCCATACCGTTATATCTCTCAGAAATATTGTTTTGAAACTATCGTTAAGGATTCCAATAATTTCAACAAATAAAGAAGAAAAACAACACCAATAAAGTTCAACGAAACATGCGAAAACATTTTTAAGATACTGAAAGAGTTTTTTCGATTGTTATTTTCCTTGATCTGTTGGTTGGTTATTTATTTATTAACCAATTGATTATTAATTTTATTTCAAATTCATTTCATAAAATAATTCTTTGAAAAATCTTTAGATTGCCCCAAATCATCGGAAAGCTTGATTGGAGATTGTAAAGGTAGACTCATACGATATCGTGTCACAACGTACAAGTCGGTCAATTGTCGATGTAGGAAGACCGTTAGAATTCTTACACTTGCAAAAGTGAAAGATCGACGAGAATGTGTAAATAATCAATGGAAAATTACTCAAACTCATTACGAACATATTCATGGACGATGTGTGGCAAAACCACCGACGATTTCGTTCAATCAAATTCTTTGTAATATGGCAATAAGTATCGTCGATAGAAAGATTAACGATTGCACATTTTCAAGATCTTATTACGTTGAAAAAGTTTCCAATTGTCGCTGCGTTAAAACTCTTTCCAGAAGTGAAACTCTCAATTATAGTAAGAAATAATTATAATTATAAAGCATAATTTATTTACTATAATAATCAAATATTCTAATTCAAACGCTTACCTGTTCCAAGATGTATTGTTAGTTGTTTTTTCATTCAATGACGTTTTGGCTTGTTGTCAGGATCCAATAATAAATAATTGAAACTGTAAGATCAGTGAATATTACTGAACTTTTATTTCAAAGACAACTGATTCATAACCTTGTTCGCAACAGTAATTGTTAATGTTCTGAATCGATTGAACACACACACGACAATGTGATGTTCTATTTTCGCCGAAATATTAACATTTTATCATAAAATTGTCCAAAAGTAGTGAAATATTCTCATGAACAATTATTACTTTCACCAAATCAGAGTCTACATGGTTTATATTCGAATTCTTTCATCATTCTGAATAAATGGTTTTCAACTTTTAATAGTTTCATTGGTTCGTGACGATGCTTGATCGTGTGAATATTTCTTAGAGTTCGGTCCAATTGGATTTTCAGATTTTCCTTTCCTTTAATTGGATATTTGTTGCTTGTGCCTCTATTTTCATGCCAAGAAACTTATAATTGGATTCACGTTGTTAAAATTTATTGGATTTTAGAATTCATTTTAATCTACTTCTCTTTCAACAATATTAACAGATTGTATTAAACTTGCTTTACTGTCATCTGCGATATACACTTACATTATTTTCTTTTCAGAATGTTGTCAGAAGAGAGTTTCATTTGAAAGATGTTTGAACAACCGAATTAGGGTTATTACGACGACAAATTTCGATCTCTTAAACTTTAGATGCTTTCCAATCAAAAAAGAACTGCGAATTCCCATACTATGCCAATTGGGAATAATAAAAGTAAAGGTTCGTACGGACCAGTGTACATTTGAAGTGATCAAATACGCAATGCACCACATCAATTGTAGATGTGTGAGGAAGGTGATTTCTGTTGAAAAGAATTTAAAGAATTGTAATAGGCATATAATAAATTTGTATAAAATAATATTTTATCTTTGAACAGGTTGTGAAAATCCTGGTCCATTTGTCGTCAAGAAATGTGATGCTAAAAATGGTAGAATTGTGACTACTGTTTCTAAGATCAAGCTTCAAGGATGCCATTGTAAAAAATCAATAACATCTCTTTCAGAACCGGTAAACTGTGACAGAAAACGATGTACAACAAAAATAGGTGCATGCATCAAACACACACAAAAAATTAAGTTATTCTGTGACAGAAGGAAAGGCTGTTCGTGTGAGAAGGCGAAGATTAGAGAACATTACGTTTGCTGTGGTCCATTGAAGAATTCTATTTGGACAAAACGTGGATCATGTGGGGCAGATAAGAAATACTATCAACTCATTCAAACATACGCTTTGAAACTTAATCATAAAACCAATAATTGCAAACCAATTGTTATTCAAGAACGATATATTATATGCAGCTGTCCACCATCATTATTTCATACCTCCTGCCACAATAACATTTACACACGTACTGTCACAATCAGATACAAAATTAATTTTAAAAAGAACGTTTGTGAAAAAGAATTAAAGCGTGTGGAAACCATCATCCCCAAATGCCGAAAAAAGCTCACAATCAGAATTACTGAACAATTGATTGACAAAACTGGTTGGTGCTACCGAACATATCTGACAACTTATCCTCGAAATTGTCAATGTAAACAAAAAAGGAAAATTAAAAAAGAGATTTGTGATTGTTGTGTTGCATTCGGTTGCAATTCATCAAAACAATATTGCAAAGATAATAATATAATTGTTAAAGAAAAACGAGAACCAAAGTGTGATAAAACTTCAGTGAAATGGTCTGTAAAGTTGACTTCTATTCCAGTTGTCGATTGCAATCGAGCTGAAATTGAGATTGGAAAATGTTTCAAGGTGAATGGAAGATTTGCTACAAGCAGCAGATTCGATATCCATGTACGATATGTTGTTGAAAATTGCTTTTGTATAAGAAAAGTAGTAAAAAAAGAAATGAAAGATTGTGGTGAGATAATTTTATTGTTGTATAAAATAAATTATCCTAGAGTAATTATGAGTTTTCTAGTAAAATTGGTAAAATTGATCAGTTAGTTCAATCAAATCTGTTCACTTGTGATTTTTTTTGTCTTTGAATCGTTAGGAATCTTAATGATGTCTCTTTATAATGCATGTCGAAATCTTTATCCTTTAGTAATATTATGTAAAAAAATCGAGTTTATCTACTATCCATATGTATTGTTCTGATATTAAACACCTCACCTAAATCTGTGACTACATTTCTTAGACTCTCTATCACTGCAATATAAATCCTTTTATCTTTAAATTAATTATAACTTGATTACGTCATATTTTACGTACACTATAATTCATCCAAAACAAAGTTGCAAATAATTTGTCTGTGAATTTTAATTATCAGTTTTAAAGCATTTAAGCACAAGCTTCATTGATTATCTACATCAAATTTAACACTTACAAGGATTTTCTAAAATTAAGCTTGCCGAAGATCACACTCGAATGAACAATGCAGAATTTCACGGAAAATTATTTCAAGTTATGATTATATCATGGTTCAAGGACGATGCAAACAACGTAAGCACGTTAAGGATATACCCATTCCATGCCCACGAAAGCCAAAAATTACAAAATCAAGGTGTAAAAATAACAGATATATTCGATTGATAACAAACTATTTCTATAAAAATTGTCGTTGTGAATCTCATACAGAACATCGATCATGTGACTGTGAATGTCCAAGAAATTCGGAAATCAAAAAGTGTTCAGGAAATTATTTTGTCAATGTGATAACCACAAAATACCATAAAGAATATTGCAGATGCCAAAAAAAGATATCAACAATACCAATGGAACCAAGTACTATTTGAGTATCTTTTAATGCCACTACTTTATACTAATCTTTAGAATGTCCTCGATTGATTGAAAATTCAATTGGCCCATGCATACATGAAAGAAGTGGTAGCTTTAGATTAATCACCAGAAGAAAACTCCGAAAATTGCACAAAGTCTGTGAATGTAAAATAGTCGAATCTTATCAAAGAAAAGTTTGTGACTGCAAATTACCTGAAGAGAAAAGAAAGTATTGTTCACGCAATCAATATGTATCCGAAATTTGGAATTGGATGATTGATGAAAAGGCAAATCGATGCAGAAAAGTTTTGAAATCATCATTTACAACGAATATTAAGTGCCAGAAATCCACAGTGACAATAAATTGGCGCCACGATACGTTACGTTGTAAAAAAATTACAGTAGAATACAACTCGATAAATTGTCAATGCATAAAAAACGTTGTCGTGGAACGGTGTGGATTCTGTAATAATGCGATGGTATTGGTAAAAAAAGGTAATTGTATGGGTTATCCCAGTTGCATACGAATAGACCAATATAAGCAATTCGTAATCCGTTCTAATAGATGTGTTTCAGTCATTGTACAAATAAAGAAGATATGCTGCTGTCGTCCAAACATGAAATTTAAGCTATGCAAGAAAAATAAATTAGTTTATTTAAATATCGAATATACTTTACGCAACAATCAATGTTTGAAAAAAAAATCAAAGCAGGAAGCAATCGTTCAATGTTCAAATACAATCGATAAGAAAGTCGGGGTTTGTCAAAAAAATGGCTACCGATTAATTCGTTATTATCAAAATAGTATTATAAATTGTAAATGCGTGCGAGAGAAGGTGAAGGAAGAGATTTGTCAATGCAGATGCAGACGAGAAAGAACTTTGTTTAAATGCGATAGAGTAAGAAAATTAAAAATAGAAATGCATTTGAAATACTTTCTCTCCAATTGCAAATGTAAAACGAAAAAAACTGTTACAAATACAGAGGTTAAATGTCCCCCTCCAAATACTGTGGAACGATGCCAACCAAGAAAAGGCCGAAATTATTCAATTAAAATAACAACTATTACAAAATACAAAATTGGAGCAAAATGTACTTGCAGACCCATTATTAAGGTTACGTCTAAAATCTGTGAGTGCGCTCGTCTGGAAACCGAAACCAATTCCTGCGACAAAAAGAAACATATAGCGATCACAGAAAAGTCTCACACAATTTTAAAAGATGGTAAATGTGTCAGAATAATCAATAGAAAGCTAAATCCAATCTTTTGTGATAACAAATGGAAATGTCAAGGCAATCCTACCTGTCAGCCTAACGGATCCTATGGAATCAAAAGGCTAATCTATAAGAAACTTGTCAATGATGGATGCCAATGTAAGGAGTTGACAAAATCTCGAGAATGCGATTGTTCCTGCTCTGGTCCTCTAAGATCACGAAGATGCCAGAACGATGTCATTCATTATTATCGATATGCGTATTATTTCCGTTTTTGTCGCTGTTATCGATTGGAAATTTTAGAACGAACAGAAATCATGAAATGTGGCAAAATGATTCCAGTAATCGGTGAATGTTATATCGAGAATAATTTCTGTGTACGCCAAATTAAATATCAAGATACTTTCATTGCCAATTGCAAGTGTCACAAGCGATTGAGAATTGAACGAGTTCCTTGTACCACTTGTCCATGCAATACTAGAACGGATAAGAAATGCGATCAATCAAAAAATAGTATAATTATTACTGTCCACCTATACAAAATTTTGTCGAATGGTTTCATCAAACATTCTATAGAGAGAAAAACTGAAGGAGTGTTGTGTAGAACAGAAGAACAATGCAAATCGACTTCCCCTTGTAATCAGAGGACATTGACTGAATCTTTTGAATGTGAAAAAGGACAAATCAAAGATTGCCAATGTAGATCGATCAGATGGAGTGACAAACAGATATGTGGTAATGACTTTTTTGAAAATAGTTGCTATTCCGATAAGAATGTTTATTATTTTTGAAAATTATTAGTAACCTCATATTTCGTGGGATTATATTGCGGGGGGGGGGGGGTAAATTCCCCCTTAAAAATAAAATAATGATCTTTTCAATTCTTTTCCTTTCGTTATTTGACAAACAA
>JBBMOY011079965.1:0-10896 GCA_037951405.1 Platydemus manokwari
TTGTTTTAAATAAATTTATGTACAACAAATTTTTATTTCCAATTTTGTCCGCGAACTTTATTTACAACCTAATAATAAGAAAAATTCCTTATTCACAACAGCAATCTGAAATAATTAGCAAATTAAAACGAAGCACTTACCGTATCAGACATGTTAAAATTCCTTTAGAATTTCAGACAGTCACGTTGTTAACAAAACTTGCATATACCAAATATCCAATCACAAACAAGAAAGAAACAAAATCTATTTAAATTGAATTTAATTGAAAATTCAAGAACTGTGCACATATATGTATAACCACAGTAACATATATTTTAACCAATGATTACACAAACAAAGACAATGAAAACAATTTACGAATTAACTTCGGGTTTTATTAAAACTAATTTTATCGCAAATTAATGAATACTGCTGCAGTTTTTTTTAATGTTTTGACTTCCGTGACACATATAAGTGAAATTGAGTAGTCGTAAAAGAATGCATTTCTAAATTAAATTAATGAAACTTAAGATAATAATAATTTTTAATCAAAGAATCCATATAACCCTGAAAAACACAAAAATGATTAAATACATAATCACAAAATGAGTTTAAACTATTTAAATATTTCAAATTTTATTTTAAAAATTTCACACACAAATAAGAAGTATGTGGTTGATGATGTTTTGTATTTCTGCTACGTCCGGTATTATTTCGAATAGATCAACATGTAGTTATTTTTTGTCATTAACCAATCGTTTTTTTAACTTTCATGTTATTGAAAGTTTAAAATCTTGTCACATAATTAGAACAAAGAAAATTAGCCTCAAATATGTATTGATCTTTTGATAACTGATTGTTGATCTTGACTTGTTCTTATTAAACAAATTTAAATACTTTCGTCAATTTATTGTTTGGAAAATATTTTTCATAAATTTGCAATCACATGATTATTGAGCTATGTATGCTATCATATTTGACATAGAACTTAATTGACTGTGAAAGTTTTGCCTTTTATTTCAAATATTGTTTTCTGTTTTTAGACAAAGATTCAATACTTCGATAACAATAATATTATCTAATGATTCGAATATTTAGTTAATGTTTCAAAGGCGACAATTTTATTTTAGAAATTCCCCAACAATTTTAGTTTAATTAACATATAAACTTCCGATAAATTTGAACATATAGACCGCATTTCTAGAAAACCTATATAATTACTAATATCATATGTTTATAATGAATATGAAGTCATTCCTATAAACAATCTGAAATTCAAACAACAACAACATTAAATTTAATTTTTAAAATAATCTACAATTTTCGAAACGAGAATTTATTGTTAATAATAAATTAATTGATACGATAATTAGATTTTACTTTTCAATTATAGATAGCTAATTTTAGATTAATTTTCCCCGAATAAATATTCAGTTCATTGATGTTCACATAGCTCATAATGCTATCAAGCTTAAAGAAAATAATTAATCATATATGTTTCTTTTATGTGAAATTTTACCTTGTGAAATTCGAAAAAATTATATTGGGAACTTATTATGAAGTATTGCATTATTGAATTGTAGATATATAAAATTTCGTTGCGATTTCATCATGATATATATATATATATATAAAACAGATATTTTAAATTTGTGAGTGACTTTTTGTGTAGCAAATCTATTTTCAAATTTAAAATATTTTATTAATTGGTTTTCAAAATTAACAATAAGAATGAAAAAGTTGTTGCTTTCTCCTTTATTTTACCTGCGGATTTTCAGAAAATATGACGACACAAAAGAAAAAACCTTAATCCAAAATCCTTAAATAATCCTTTAAAATGGTAAACACATGCTCGTGAGAGCAACCAATTAGGTATATTGAATTTACAACTAATTTTAGATCTACATCGTTGATTGGTGCATACCTACAAGAAGAACTAACTAAATTAGAATGATTAAACCAGGATAAAACTAATTGTAAATATTAAATTGGAATTTGAGCATTAATAATTGAAAATTCAAATTATTATTCATAAATCTAACAAATTTTAATTATAAAATGATCTGGTAATTTTTTGAGAGTAGTGAATAAACTTATCTGATGAGTTGAAGCTGTCTGGTAGAAAAGCACAATTCATTTAAACAATTCAATATATCTATAACTTCAGATACGCGAATTAATTCAATTCTATAACTTTACAAAAAGGAGTGTAAACCGACTAGGACGCAATCGTGCTTCGTTTCTGTGTAATACTAGTAAGGCTCTAATCTCAAGTATATTTCAAGTTTTACTTTTTTTTGCAATTTGTAATGGGATTGGCTCACTATTTATACTATTTTCAAAGTGGCTTATTCTCTCATATGCCTTGACTTCAGTTTATTTCTTATATTTTATTTTTTTCTCACTATTAAAGTGAAGATCGACAAACTTTTGGACGGACTTTTTAAATTAATTTAGTACTTTCATAAACTTGTTTAAAAATATGCATTTTTTAAATTTTTTTTAATTTTTAGATACCGGTAGACTAGAATTTTGTCCATGGTAAGTTTGACGTCATATATTTTACATTCAATATTTACTTGTTCAGACTTTTTTCACAAAACATATATGAATAATTAAATATCAGGAAATTTAGATTTAGTAAAGAATCAGTCTTTGAAGTTAAGTGTCAGTTAAAAACAGACTCTGACCTAATGTTCGCTCTTACTTCAAATCAAAACGAAACATTAAAACGGAACGTGATAATTATTATTATACTAGGCAGGGTTTATAATAACACAAGAAAGATAATATATTATAAATCGAAATCCACTTTTAAACAACTGTACTTTTATTTGATGATAAATATATACTTTTTTCTGGTATCTTAATTGTGATTTACTATACTTAATAATCATGTTTATATATATTTAGAATTGGTTTAAACTAATGCTGTTCGACACAAATTAATCTGAGGCAGTAGATCGTTAATCTTTAAAAATTACCAAAACTCTGAGATATTTATCTGAAGAAATTATAAATGCTCAAAAATTGATAAATATTTTATAATTAACTAAACAAAAATAGAAGATGATCACTAAAAATATGAAAGTCACAAAGCAGTGAATAAAGGTTACCGACCATAAAAGACTTGCAGCTGTTCCAGAATAACGACTGGTTTTAAAATGTGTTGTGTGTGGACTTACTACTTGAAATTTTACTTTTTGTTAGGACAATTTAAAAATTTACCCAAGTTTTTTATCATCTTTTATCATTTTCTTTTTTCTCTTATGCCATTGGTGCGATTTTGTGTTTGTAATTTTCTGTAGGCATGCACTAATTGAAAGTAATTATCCAATCGGTGAATATTGATTTTAAGACATCTGATTGGCTACTGAAACGTGTGTCTGTTGTATCTGTGCAACTTCTCTTTTGCAGGCTGTTCTAGCAGTCGTTCGTTTTGTATTAAACTCCATACATTGGTAGGAATTATAAATTATCCACAACTATAACTGTAAATCCAATATTACGTTTCAAATCTGTTAAAACCCTTTTTTTCTAAATTTTTGTTTAGAAATCTATATAAAAGCCATTATGATTTGAATTGCAAAGCCAAAAATTTCATCAAACACAACATAAATAAAAAATTTATTTATTAAATCAAGTATAATTTATATTATCTGTTTTATAGTTAATGTATGTGCGGAGTGCTTTTAAAATCTATTTCGATAAGGCCAAATTTCCAGTAATATTTATGCATTATGAAACTTGATTCCACCATTAATTTGGAAATGCGAATATACAAGAAAATGGCTTTTTATGATTTAAAAAATATTATTCATGCAGTCATAGATACGATATGCATGCTTAATACAATATAATTATATTATAAAATAATATTATTATAAAAAAATATAATTTCGTCCATAATTCTAACGTTACTAATAATAATACCTCGTCCAATTATTGTTATATACATCATTTTTTTTTCAAAATTTTTAAAAAGTCGACGAACCATTGCAATACGATTAACAATATTTTTATTATTAAACCGGAGTAATCGTGAATTTTGTACTTACTGTATAAAATTATATTTTTAATAATAAAAACTTTTAATAATTTCTGAAAAGTCAGATACTACTACTTTCAGCAGTAAAGATATGAAATCGGAATAGAAAGAGCTTGAACAGAAAATAAAAAACAAAACCTGAAATAATTTATCTTGATTTCAAATGGTAACAATAAATTCCACTCAAAGAACAAAATAAATCAATCGAATTCAGATAATTTAAAAATACCACTGCGAAATGTAATATGCGATCGTCACAACACATATTTGAGAACATCATTTAATAGTTCCAGGCCTGTAAAAAATACCAAATGTAAATTTTTAGGAATTCCCGACAGATATGTTTTACCAAATAAAGGTTACTAATAGTACGTTAAAAAAATTTATCGCAAATAACCAGTAGTTCGAATCACAAACCGTAACAAAATAAATGAAAAACGAATCCCAAAATCTAAGTTTGTATGTCAGCACGTAAAAAATATTTATTTGTTCTCAAAACCAAATATCTCACCATTTTTTCTTTAATAAAACTATTCATACAATTTTGGAATCTTATCATCATTTTCAAAATCGAAATTTTCTTCATTGTCTGGTAACATCAATTCATCAAAAGCTCCCAGGTTGTCATCGAAATTATCGGTTTGGAATTTAAAAAGATCATTATTAATATTAACTGATAAAGGAGGTTGTTGTTTATGTGTGGTTTGAATATTATTCGGCATCAATATGCCTTGCATTGGATTTGGATTTGATATAGGAATTTGATAGAACATTTTACTAGTTTGTCTCGTTATTTCTTCATGTCTTTGAAGATAAACTTGATATGGTATGGCAATGTATGTTCCGTCGATATTCAATTGAAAATAATTCATATTTGTATTCAAATATCGTTCAAATATTTGTCGTAAAGAATCATCGACAATTACATTATTTTGACTGCTGTTAAAGTTGATTGGAGTTCTAAAATAGAAGTGATAATTATAAATTGCAAATATAACTGTCGAATATTGTAGAATGTTTTTTCGTTAGTTTACCAGCTTTTAATATCCATAAAATAAGATTTTATCAATTAATTGATGAATCAATATCATTGTTTTATATTTGTTTAAAAGTATCAAATATCTATTAACGCGTTATTATACTTTAGCAAATTTAAAATTCAATGAAGAATTATTAGTGTTAAAAATAATGGTTATTACATAAATTTTTAAAAGAACTACGTAACGAAAACCATGATGAGTTATTGAAGAAGACACGCGTAAGCTTATACAGAAAACTAGTTATTCTAAATTGTTCTCTTAAACAACTATGTTAGGTGTACATAATATTTCGATTTCATGAATTTAAAGGAATAAATAAGCTTCTGAAATTCATAATAGAATATTTTAATAGTAATATGCTTGAGGTGGCATTGGAAAATTTCAAAATAGTGATGATATTATTTCATATTTAAAAAGATCTTAGAAAGTTAAAGCAGTATTATTGGAACATATAATCAACTGCATGTCATTGGATCTAATATTAAGATCAATATAAATTAGAAAACTAACTAATTCTAACATAAACAATTTTTAATACACCATTTTGATCAGTTGATAGTTCCGTATTTTATTCCAAAATATTTACTAAAGTTCCGCATTTTTATAACTACTCATTAATATTATTGAATGTAATAATTAGATTATAAAATTTTCTTAAAGGTATTACTTGCAAAAAGGACAATTATCGATCATCCATCCGGCATAGAAGTTCAAAAAGCTGTATAAATCAATCGGCTGTATGTGTCGGCATTCTCTGAACCTGATTGGATATTGAATTGGAAGATTGCTCAAAGGACAAAGTCTTGATGCAATGGTGTATTTCAATTTCGTTTGATTGCATTCATAAGCTACCATTCGATTCAGTTGAGCCGTTATCGATGCATAGTTGAAAGTGGCTTTAAACGTTTGAAAAATTGTTGGTTCATGACTCACAAAAACATGGAAAGCTGTAACCTTTCGGGGATCGATTAAAAATCATATTGAATTACAAAATAATATAAATTTACCTTTATTGGTTGTCGTAACGGTGTAAAGCTGAGAATATTGTTACCAGTCACACAAAATGCTTTCAATTTGACATAGAACAGCAATGGGATATTGTTGTGATAAATGTGTTCAATCTTGACTTCGTTATCATTGAGATGTATCTTGTACGTATCAGCAGGCCAATAGACCATGTTCAAACCATTGACCATTAACCGTGATACTAGGACGATATTTAGGTCTGTTCGATGTTTGATGTCTCTGTAAAGATTGTTAGATACATTGAAACAAATTTGTTTGGTGTTGTCTGGTAAGGCTGTTGGTCCGAAGAGAGTTCCACCACGAACTGACATACAAATCGTATCTATTTGTTTCAAGAGAATGATTGAATTTTATTTAATTTTTTTTAATAATTACCTTTTTGATTACATTTTTGCGTTTCATACAGAAGATTCGGAGGATTATTTCGGAAATACGTTTCTGGGCTATTTATTTTCTTTATTAATATATGAATCTTTTTGTTATTATTATTATAAAAATCATCTTACAGCAATTATAGAGGTTCTGTCTGTCATTTAATAGGTTTAGGAAAATAAATCTGGTTTTTAATGAAAATCTTCAAATCAACATTTGGATTGGGCAAATATTTAAACAATAAAAAACAATTTAAATTTGAAAAAAAAACATTTTCAAATTTAAAAAATTTACCACAAAAAAAACCATTTGATGAATTAAGAAGTGGACGTCGAAATGTCTAAAAAATGGGTATGCTACTAAATTAACATCTATCAGATGGGAAAGATATTTCATTAAGCAGCAGGAAATTTTCTGATCCTATTATTTTCAATTAAAACAGAATCAGGAAATAAAAACAAACCAAATATCATTTATTAAAATCGATTGCTGCCACTTCCAATTTCAGGTTGAAATTTGATAATTATTGAAAAGATTTTTTCTGGTTTTAATAGAAAATTAATGAAATTATTGTTTTTATTTTGTTTTTCAGATATTTAAACGCAAAATTTGCAGAAAAGAATTTCTCGAATTTGAATTTTAAAATTAACCAATGAAAATCGAGTATTGATAATTGCGTAATTCTAAAAATTACACGTAAGTTTTCATATCTTCGATATTTGATTTTAAGAATAACCATAAAATGATTTGATTTGAAAAATTGAAAAAATTTTCGTTTAAAAATGAAAATAAAAATTATTGATATCAATTGTTCGAGAAATTATAATAATAACGTAGTTTATTAAAACAATTATTTTCAAAAGTCTAAAATTTTCTATTACTAGACTAAAGTTATGCCGTTTTTAGACACTCATTTTCCCATTTCGGTAATTTATTAAGTTAATTGGAATTTTTTTTGCAAACTCAAGGTTTATAACAATATTCGAGTTTCAAGTTTAATGATCTACTTGAATCTTAACGTTTTTTTTAATGAAATGTACTTCAAATAACACTTGCTAAAGTAAAGCTTGAGAAAACAATTGTTGATATTATGAGTTAAGATTGTAATTCGAATTTCTTATAATAGATAGAATATTTCCAGTATGCAATGGTTGGATTTACATATAATTTTTTTTATTAATTAAATCTAATTAATCCCACATCCTAATGCAAGAATGATTTGTTTATGATGAAGTTTTTATCATAGAGATTCCATTTAATTTTATTGACTTATGAGAACGATACAATGTTTATTCTCTGATCGCAGTCATCTAGTTTCACTTTTTTCAGACGACAGTACGTATGTGTGTGTATGTGTGGGTGGGTGAGAACATTATTTGAATTACCGTGACAGTAGGCACAGCATAAGATCGGAAAAAAAGGCCTATGTTATAAAGACACAGACTTCACCAGTTAGAATTTTTTCTGGTAATGAAGTACTGTGTACAGGTTATCGAACTCGCTAAGAGTCAATGAAGGTTTTTAAATAGAAAATTCAATTTTTATGTTTCGAGAAACGTAATTATTTTGTGGCAATTTTCTGTTTTAAGCTAAATACATCGTTATTAACATTAATAATTTTTCTTGCAAAATGTTTTCTGTTCCTCAGCAAGATTAAAATTCTACAATCAAAGAACATACATATCGCAACGATAATTTTCCAGTCTACAAAGCAATTTAATTTCAGTAAATCAGTATTTATCAAGATTATTGATTAAGTCTAAAAATGATTTACTGGAAATGAAATAAAGACTATAGAACAACTAATATTTGGATATTTTTGTTTTCAAAATTAGATTTTATTTATCATAAAATTTTGTAAAATTGCATTAAATCTGAAAGGATTGAATCATACAGCTACTTAGTTAAAACTAACCAGAAAAATATTTGACAAATTTAAGCAAAGAGAAATATTTTGTTTCAATTATAAAGTTAAGTGATTTATTATAGAGTATTTACAGTTATTTTTAAAATCTTTTATTTTTAATATCAAATTTCGAGCTTTTACAAAAACGACGATTTTAAAAATACCAATACGAGATAATTCAGTTGTTTTGTCGAGAAGAGGTTTTTGTTAAAAATATTTATCAAGAAATTAAATATATAAATTTATATTTTTCAAGAATTAATAAAATTTATCATTTCCATCAGTGTGTAAAAACAATATTTTTTTGTTATTTTTCTGTTTATATGGAGTTCATCTTGGATTTAAATATCGGTGTTACTTCGAACCTCTTTTTCATTTGACAATCTCACTAATATCAACTGATTTTTTGTATAATTACCTTGTTAGATTATTATTATTATCATTGAAATCCTGGCATGCAGTAAATATGGTGAAAATCAAAGCCATAGTTTTAAAATAAATATCAAAAACTTAGATCAGTACCCGAAAAAATATATATGCGAAAGGCTAATGAACTTAAAAGACAGGCAATTCTTAACTAGAGTTGGGTCTTTTAATATAGTGTTATGAGCAAATCCGGTGTCATGCTGTATATGATTTCCAACTTGCTTGAGCCATTTGGACTTTGTACCGATATTGATTTACTGGTTGAACAGTGTTTTTTGTGTGTTCATGTATCTCTGTGATCAGGAGTTTGATTATTCGCTTGTTCCTAGAAATTTAAAAGGTTTTTATGTATCACGTTTGAAGAATATGTGGGTCTGTGATTCGCCTTTATAAATGTATTTTTTGTGCTGTATCCCTTTAATATGTTTTATTCAATGTTCTGAGTGTAAACTTTATAGAAGGATCTAAATTCTTCTTTTCTACGAACAACACTAATTTTCAGTTTTAGTGCTAGGGTGTATTAGAAATATCTGCAATATATTATTTGTTCTTTCCATCTTACCATGTAGCTTCTTTTGAAGTACTGTCTTAGTATTTTTGATAATTCCCTTATTTTTGTTTGTTTGCATACCTCATTTGATGGTTTAAAATAAATATTTATATCTATACCTGATTGACATTAAAAATAAAAGAAAAATCTCTCCATAAATTGGTTTGAAAAATGCTTTATTTGTTAAAAAATAAAATTTAAGAAAATGAGTTCTTTTGTTGAAACATCAATTACAAGTGAAGTAGCCGCTACTATTAGGTGTCATGCCATTGTAGATTTTATTCAGTGTTATATATTGTTAATTTTCATTTTCGACATTTTTAAAGGAATTTCTCACAATATTTTTCACCACTTACTTCTTAGTATATCACGTTTATGTACAGATAACTAAATGGTATATTCTTCTGTAATATGAGTATTCTTGAACTTCTGTTTTCTCGAAGTTGGCAATTGTTGGAGCAGATTTCGATACTTTTAGTATTTGATGTATTTTTCTTTAATTTTCTGGGCATTGCTGCTCATATTAAGCATATCTATTATATCTTTTAATGATATAATGACACAGTTTGACCTAGACCATATATGGAATTTCATGGTTAGGTAGTAGAAGTCTTTCGGTCATGTCTTTTTAAATTTGACGTGGACAGGGTTTATTGCTTGTCTTAATCATTATTTAATGTATATGTTGACTGTAATTTAGTCGCCCTATTTGTGTGATTGTATTTTCTGAAACTGCCATTAATCTTGGTGTAAGGAACGTTGTTTGGATGTGAAAGATAAAAATGCAATTTATAGGTTGGTCTTTCTTGTCATGGTATTTCACCAAACACGGCTTTGATTAAAAACTTATGTTCTCCACATCCTGTGATTGAGACTAGATTCTTTTGGAAAGGATGAGAAAATAGCGATTACATAAAAATACTTAAATTGTGGCCAGAGTAAAATAAAATTAAAAATACACAACAACGTTGTCAGATTCGAGCAGTGAGTTGGAGTGAATTGGTCATTAATTCGAATTTATCATAGAGTAAAATACGAAATATTGTATTTGAATCTCTAACTGATACTGAGGTATTATTGATTTGCAAATGGAATTGTCATTAATCCAATTAACCAACTTTCATAACTTTTTAACTTATCTTGGGAAACTTATCAATTGTGATTATTTTCATGGATTTTTAGAATTAAAAAATAATAAATTTTAAAATGGGAAATTTGTGATAATAATTGACAAATAGATAAGATATAACTGGTATCGAAACTAGTGATAAACATCCATGACAAATAGTCTACTACTTATAGATCGAGTCAAATTTTAACAAATAGTAATAAATTCCAACTATTAATAATTTTTCTTAAAAAATCCAAATCTAGTTCCAATTATAAGCCTGGGAAAACCGATTAACAAAATATAAGAAGTATTCTAAATATTAAAACAATATCGTATTAAATATAAAAATTTTAAAATAAAGTTAAAATTGTTTTTCGTTTGGCTTTTGTTTAAGTTAATTAAAATTTCATGAATAATTATTCTTGCAACAAACAAGTT
>JBBMOY011081076.1:0-10895 GCA_037951405.1 Platydemus manokwari
TAATAATAACAATAATAATAATTATTATTAGTTATTATTAAATAAATGTGATATTTATAATGAAATAATATTAATTAATTTAATAAATATTAATCAAATAAATTAATATTTATCATTTTCTAAACTACAATTAAAATTATTAATTAATATATATTATTAAAAAAATTAATATAAATCAAATTAATAAGAATTTAGTGTTTTAAAAATAATAATTAAGAACAATTAATTTAATTAATTAAATTTTCATTCATTTAATCAAATTAATTACTTTTGAACATTGCCACGTTTGTGAACACTGAACCTGTTTCGAATGCTCTCCACACAAGCAATTCTTTAAAACCATTGTTTCACAATGACCACAATTGTTGTGACACATCTTATCGCAAATATGGATCTTACAATCCAACATTTTGCCACAGATCTTTTCACACGACCAGAACCGTTGACTACATCTATGAGAAACAATTGTCAGTGAATCATTCATTATTAATTCATCGATGAACCTGATAGCTGATCGGATCTCTTTGCCACAATAACAAGCTGCATTGTGCAACATTTTCGGACATGGTGGGCAAGGCCCTCGATGACACAATTCCAAACATGTATCACCACAATATGGTTTCAAATATTTCCCACATCGATCACCACATGAATGTGGTTGAAGCCAGTGATTAAGTTTCGGATCGGATGTCTGGTTTTTTCATTATAAATTATATTTTAATGACTTCGGAACTTTATTACTTTTCCACAATAGCATAAATATTTAT
Source organism: Platydemus manokwari (assembly GCA_037951405.1). Taxonomy (NCBI): domain Eukaryota; kingdom Metazoa; phylum Platyhelminthes; order Tricladida; family Geoplanidae; genus Platydemus; species Platydemus manokwari. The sequence continues at coordinate 768 of JBBMOY011081076.1, forward strand.
TGGGAGCTTCATCGTTTGGATATTCATTGCGACATTTTGGACATGACCAATGATCAACATCTTTCATTAACTTATTTAATCTATTTATCGCGCTTGTATAACCTTCTGATAGGTCCAAACTATCTTGTTCTTCAGTTAAAATTCTTTCTTTGCAATTACGATATTGTGAAATCCAATCATTAATGCAAACCAAATGATATTCGCAATAACATGTAGAGCAACTCCATATCTATTATTAATTAATTCAATTAAAGTTTAACAACACCAAACAGATATCAAATGATTATATTAACGGAAAAAAAATTACCGCATCTTGATTGGAAATACTTTCCAAGCAAATAATACAAATATCATCAAAATCCATAAAATTTCACAATCTGCTAATGTATAATTAAATCTACTTTCTATAAAAAAATAAAATGATTATTTGATTAATGATTAAATGATTAAATTGCAAACTGTAAATTGAAGAGTTAAAAAATTCAAAGATTGCACGTTATAAAATTGAAAAAAATAAACAACCGAATATTAATAAAAAATACTTATAATTCAAAATTTATGAATTAATTAGTTTAGAAATTATTATAGTATTTTCAATAAATTTCTTAAAAATTTTATTTAATATTTTAATAATATTTTAATCCTATAATTCAAAGGAATGTACAATTTAAATATATCGGCTTTTTTGCATAAATTAACTCTGTTTAGTCTATTAAATCTATTAAATTTAAATTAATAAGGCAATTATTAACAGTCATCTTCACTTTTCATGACCAAATAAATGTAATGAAATGTATATTTGCTAATTACTGTTCGTTTAACACCGTTTTAATACATCATCTATCTGTGCACAACATCTAATAAGTAAGGGTATTTTTGTATTTATATACTAGTATTTACTTCCAAACAATCAAAACTGAAATTAATATTGACTTAAGCAATAAATAATTGAGAAAAACAGAATGTAATGTTTGAACAGAAAAATTGCGAGTTGAGCAACGACAGCCAAACATTTTTCGAATTTCAAATCTATTAATAGAAGTTTGAAGTGGAAAATACATCCATTCTTAAATATCAATTTTACTGATTATTATTGATTGAAATTAACTAATGAGCCTGTGTCCTTTTAATTAGCATTGAAATTTATAAAATTTATAAGCAACAATCTAATTATGCAGTAATAAAAGAAACTATTTTGTGCTAATTTGTAAACATAACATATTGATGAGGGAAGTTCACTCTCTGAGAGCAGCGAATGAGAGAAGCAAATTACTTGCAAATTTTAATTGATTTGTTAAATAAATTAGATGAATATTAGTGAAATTCATCTTGGAAATTCATCAATGTCATGGAAAAATTAAAATATTTCTGACAATTATAAACATAAATAATGGTTTCGGATATAATAAAGCAGGAAGTTCCAAGTGAAAATTTAATAATTTATCCTAAATTATTTACAATATAAAATAGCTTACAAGATTTTCAGAAATTCGCGTGACATTATTTAATAATTTGAATATATTTTGATAATTTATGTACCATTAAAATAATAATTTAAAAGAATTTTACACAAGTTTGATCACATTATTTTTGCAAAAAGTATAAATAAATTTTCTGTAAATGGAAAAGAGCTTCTAACAAGGATAGAAAAAATCAGAAACTAAATAATAATCCATAGATATTAATTCCTATTACCAATCGATAAACAACGCTCGTAACAAAAAAGTTTATTACTGGAAACACAGAAACACTTTAAGGCAATATAAAAATCTATTAATGATTTATGATTAATACACTCCTTCAAAATTGTTGCAAAAACTTTTCAACGTGGTGAGACAAAGCCCGATAGTAGTATTAAAAGACGTGTCATATTGATTCTTGATTTTATAGAATAACTCGCTCACTTAGTTCACCCTAAGAACTCTTTAGTTATTAGCTGGTAGAATATCTTCGGGCTTTATTCTAAATAGCAATAATTGAACGGCTTTGGCTTCAAGCATTTTTGTCTGCAAAGTAACTTCTTCCAATAGTTTCAGTGAATTAATTGGCGATGGCTTGGATTATGTAATGCCGTTTCTACTCTATTTTATCTTCAGATAGATGTGGCTTATTATTTATGTTTGTTCATTATTTGCTTTGTGTGGATAATTTAACATTTATTGAGGGAATTCCTTAAGAATATTGAATCCACTAGTTAATTCTGTATGGATAATTTATTTAAATAATGCTGAAATATTTTATTCATATTCATCCTAAAATGCATGCTGTATTAAAATAAATGGGTAATTATTTATTCTAATTATTGTGGTATTTTCCGAGAAATCGTAATTGGCGTTTGTATAAAATATAAAAAATTTATAAAAAAATACACATTCAACTTGATTAAAACTGGCATAGGCATCATTTACAGCAATTTTTGTGTTAAAAGTTACAATGATGTACTATACAATATACACTTTGAACTTCCCACTATTTTTTTTTATTTTTTTTCAGATGCAGATGAGTAGACTGTTACTAGATGTTAAGTCGTGAATATGGTGGAGGACTTCGTTGCTATTGATAATTTGTGGACACTACTATCGGGATCTTCGATCAATTTTGAGTTTTGGAGGGTCGTCATATATTGATTGTCATCTGTTAAGTATTGCATATTCAGTGTTGAATTTGGAGTTCGTTGAGTGAAACATCTCCCTGGCGTAGATATCTGAGCTGTTTTTGAATATACCAGAGGTGCATAGAATTCCGGTGACAAACTGATCGGTCATGCTTGAGCTTCTGGAGAAAGGAGAAAGAGGGTTCCATTGCTGAAAGATGATTATATATTTCGGTGGGGACACTTTCGCTATAACAAATGGTCCAATGCTCGATGTTCAGGTTCAGAATGCTCTCAGAAATTGTGTTGCTAGATGTAGCTGATGAGTCTGAATGTAAACACATATAACAAGGTATGTAGAGATTCTAATCCAGAGAATAATTGCAAGTATTATATGGACTGTAGCTCTTTCTGCGAGGATCTTCGAATATTTATCTTTATTTCTTGAAGTGTCACATTTTTTTATTTTGATGATTTACCTCCAGTTTCATGAACCTGTATTTGTGGTGATTTGATAAGTTCTATTTCATCAAATTACCTTAACGTTATTTAATAATCCATTAAAAATACACCGAGTAATTGAAAGCAAGGGAATTGTTGGATATCTGTATATATCCATAGAAACATACAAATGTATATAATACATAAAATTATAAATAAAATCAAATTAAAATTTTAACAATTCTTACTGTAGGCGAAAATAATTTTAACATAAATATTATTAATACACGTTGCCATGAAAGCTGTAGGAGTAACCTTGGTAATTTGAATTAAAATTTAAGATCACCATGGAAACGCAGGAAATTTCTATAATTAATAAATAATGAATAATAACACCCACAAACGCCCACAACCCAAAGTAGTTTTTAAACAATTTTGACACAAAATTTAAGTGAAGGCACATTCATCATACTAAGATCTATCGTATAATATTGAATTTGCATTGGAATCAATTGAAATTTTCATTATCTACAAATTTGGAATTTACATATTCGCAAGGAGCTTTTGATTTTGATAGTACTAATTTCAGTGGATTGATTACTTCGGACTTACAAAGGTAATTATTATTTTGCACATCCTTAATTGTCTTTCATCAATCTACAATAGGATATTAGTTAAATGTAATAATTAATACTATTTCACAAAGTCTAAGCAGAATTTATCGGAGTCTAAATTCAAATTTTCGTTATTTTACAAATCGGAGTAGGAGTCAGTTAGACTCTGCCGATTTGTCATACAATCCTTCAAGTCACAACACTTTCACTTTTAAAATCACAGTGTATATTGTTACTTATTGAATCGTTAATAAAAGTATTCCATCGTTTATATTTTGTTATTTATTAAATAGCAACATGCATCTAATTCTCTATTAGGAGTCAGATACTTGATGGAAACATCAATAATCAGCTTCTAACTAACTATTACTATTTAACTGTTTTGAATAATCGAGAATACCTTGTTGATTTAAATCTAAACTCGTCACTTAATTGAATTCGATCAGAATTAGTTATTCTTCCAAAATATTGTAATAGGAAATCCAATAATATTAATTAATATAATTTTTTTTGCTACTAAAAATTTAGAATCTATAATTGAAGACTTCACGGGAGGCCATATAATCAATGAAATTTGTAATAATGTCAGACTTAAGTTGCAAAATAAACAGGCATTTAACACTTTATTTAGTAAAATAAATGTAATTTATAATATGAAGATAGGACCTTGAACAAGAATGAATAAAAACCTATCTATATGTTCTTCGATACATTTAGTTTAAGTTATATTTCATTTAGATTAAAATATTTTTAAAATATACATTATTTGAAAATAATAAAACTTTCAGTTTTATGAAATTCCAGCTTTTCTACATAACACATTTTAATAATAATCCTTCGCCTTAAAATAGTTATGCTTGTTACATCTAAATACTTGATATTTAACGGGCTTAATATTACCTCAAAATCTACGAAATGTATTTCAATATACCTGATCTTGTTAAATTGTGATATTTTATAAGTTTAATAAAGTTTATGATAGAAATAAAAAATTACGGATGCATAACTTTATCACACAAAAAAGATTATAGCGTGATTCTTTTGGAATGAAAATTTTTGATTGCATATACCTTCGTGCAATTCAATAGGCTGATTTATTTTGTTTTATTAATTAATATTAATTATTTTTGGACACTTAATTCAAATTAATAATTTGTATTAAATTGTGACGATGAGTGATTCGATATCGTCAGATTATGATGATGATGACAATTGGATGTTAGATTTGGAAACAACTTTATTAGGTAAGATTTTTGCAATTCAATGTTAATTAATATAAATAACTCATTAAGAAAATTGCGATTTTTTTAAATTGAGAAGTATATGTAAAGATAGACCAATTCCATCTCATTTGAGAAATGAAGTATGGAAAATTTGCCTGAATATTAATCCACAAATTGATCATTTAGAAAATTTTAATGATTTATTTGATTTACCAAATCAAGATATACTTCATGAAAATTGTTGTGAATTTGTCGGAACATTACCAAAAGATTTGTTTGTCAATAGTATTGGATTTATCAGTGACATTGAAATAATATTAACATATTTCAGCAGAACATATAAGTGTAACTACGAAGAAAATAACGGCTGGCTTTCAATATTGAGAATTTTGTGTTGCGAATTAAAGCTAACTAAAAGAGGTGATCTGTATAATTATTTTTCAGCTATTTGCCATCGATTCTTACCAAGTTCATCTGTGTTAAATGGTGAGATATTTTCAGTCTTTCGATTACTTTTGCAATATCACGATCCGGAATTGTGTTCATTTCTTGATACACATCGGATAACTCCGGATTTATATGCCTACAATTGGTTTACATCAATATTCAGTTCTCATATTGCAATTGAAGCTCTCGTCAAATTGTGGGACATTTATTTTCTCGTTGCCGATCCATTCTTGATGTTCTATCTGGGATTGATTGTCATTCTGAATTTGAAAGATTCGTTGTTGGAAATGAGAGGTTGTGAAAAGCAAACGATTCTCAATAAAATCCAATCGACAATACGTTTGATTTCCAAAGATGATGTTGAAGATTTCTACAATTTAGCCCAACATTACGTTGTCATGACACCAAAATCATTCAGTTGTAAATTTTGTCCCATTCTATTCGGCAATGCCCATAAAGATAACGAAATACAGACACTGTTAGACTCATTGTGCATGCCAATAAGTATTCACGAGCTCCTGGAATCGAAAAGTCCCGATATCAATTTACATTCAATGAAATATTTCCTGGTAGATTGCCGGCCCGCTGACCAATATAATGCTGGCCATCTACCATCGGCATATTTTCTCGATTCGAGTCTCATTATTTCTAGTCCCAGCAATGATTTCCAAACGTCTCTCAATGCTCTCTTATTGACTCAACAGCAAGCACTGGAATTCAACTCGGAATCGGCTGGCGAACATATTTGCTTTCTCGGCAGCGGCAATCAAGAAGAAGACCAAATCGTCAATATGGTCGTCGCCCAATTCTTGCAAAAAATGACTAAATACGTCAGCATGGTGTATGGTGGTTATCGAGCGATCCATGAGGTTCTTGGTCCGCAATGTGACTACTTTTTCACTGGGCATGATTTCTCAAAATGCTTAGTCTGTGTCGGTACGGCGAATTATTCGCTTACGAATTCCGACTCTCATTATTCGCGAACAATTAATTTCAATTTCGACAAACATGCCATGGATCTCGACAATGGTGTCACCGTTGAACAGAACAAAACAATGGATAAATTCTTGACGAGATTCTCGTCAGCATTCAAAATTAATTCATCCAAATTCAAGGTGAAACTGTCGAATTATGTGAAAAATAACGAATCTGATGTCGACAACAAACCGTCAGCACCTCCTCCCAAACGCCATTACAATAAAAATCAATCGAAAAACACGAAAACCTATCGCAATACGGGCAATATATTCAGTATCGATGATGATGGCGATCACGATACCAGTTGCGATATTCGCGGCGATACATTCGAAATCAATCAGAATCATGAAGAAACGGCCGAATCGTCACCGGAAATGATCAATCTCGATTTATGGATGAAAAAACCCGATGTGATCGCCGTTTACGATTGTTGCATCATTGACGAATCGCGAGCTCTACAACCAGGCCATCTATTGTTGACGCATACGAATTTGTTCGTTTTGAAAAAGTCCGCCTCGAAATTCGATGCGATCAATATGTTTTTGGGACGAAATGCCAATTTGTTACCGCAAAACATGGTGAGCATTTATCGTCGGCGAGTGTTGAGTTCTGTGGTCAAGATCACGTCGAAACGGAAATATCCGGAATGTTTGACATTTCATTATCTGATGAATGACGGATCGACAATTGAACAGGATCAATATGTCATCGATAAAGCTGGTGAAGCTGCCAAACAGATCAAGATCCAAGTCCAGAAAATGATCGATGAAGAAGCTCAATAGTTGAAGCGCGTTATTTTTTCTGATTTCCAAAAAATCATTATTTTTTTTTGCGGGCAGAAATTCATTTGGTGAGGTGTTGGATTCGAATCCATCGGAAGCTTTAACTCGTATTTAATTCGGCCTTTTTATTATTATTATTATTCTTATTAATGATTCAAAGATTTCTTTATATTCTATATTACTATCAAAAGCTTGATAAAAACTTTCATGATTTTAATGTTTTGTAAACTTTTCACGCTGATTGGTTGACGCTTTTTGTCGTTTTGTGATCGATTACGTAACACACATGTAATACAATTGTGAGAGAATTATTCATTCGTACCCATTCAGTGTTCTTTGTTCGATGATGACGGTGTGCGTGAGCGTGAGTGTGTGTGTTTGTTTGCTTTTACACATTACTGATTTTTATTTCTTTGCCGGACAACACACATGTCGAATTATAATGAGTAAACAAAACCGAATCGAATGTCTAATTTTTGGTCTATGAAATACATTATATGCATTCTGGTGAATTTTCCTTGATACCGTTCTACTCATATTTGTTTGGAATTTATTGAAATTATACTTTTGGAATTGATTTTTTATGCTTGAATTGGATTTTTTCAATTTCCCCTAATGCGAATTTCCATTAAATGTGTTCTGTGAACATTAAAAGTGTTTTATTATGTTCATGATGCATTGGAAAATATTGATGGACAGTTAAGCAAATTATCATTTGACATTATATCCATTTTGATTTACATAGCAAGCCATTTTCATCTGAATAGTGTGATAATGTGATGGTGTTGGGGATATGCCACTATTTCGGAATGCGCTTTCAACAATCAATATATGATACCTTGTATTGAAAATAGTGATATCTTGAAATAGTAATCTCAATTTTCAAAAATAATAAATCTGAAAATATTGTGGTGTTGAAAGGAAATATTTGAAAACCGTGACTTTATTTTATGCTCGATATCACATCAGATGCGATTAAATATCAATTGACTCGTCTCATCTTGTAATTTTAACCAAACTTAGTGTTATATGGTTATTTGTTAATATTTGATGATATCTGTTTTCAATAAAATTGATTATTGTGATATATCGATTTTACATCGTCATCTGATATATGCTAACCAAATATCATAATGATAATAATAATCACACATTGCAGCATAAAAACTTGGAATCAAATTGCAATTTATTTATAACATCCCAATTGTTTGCAAAATCGATAAATGATTAGCTACCTTGACCGAAAACCAAGATGAAAACTGTACTGAGAAAAATTATTTTACAATGTTATTCCAATTGATCACCCAGACAACGAACATATTTTAGAATCTGAAATTATTTGTGTTTCAAAATATTCATTGGTTGAATTTTTTTCTGGATTAATTAGCTTAAAAATTGTTTAAAACTTTTTTATTGAATAATTTTTCGAATGATCAATTATTTAATATCATCAACTCATTTGAATTCTTACAATATTTCTGCTTAAGATAACAGATAAACTGTAGATTTTAATCTGGTTTTACTTAATATTATTATTATACAGTCAGGTCCACTTAAGTCTGATTTGATTGGAATACCACAATTCACATGATTTATGTCAAAAATATTGCTTTTGCTGTATTATTTTGTTTATCGTTGATTTAATATAGAATATAAATAAATGATTTTTCATTTCATCGTTATAACAGTAGTTTATGTGCACTTTCTTCTTTTTATTCCAGTATTCTTTAACAAACTGGATGATATTTTATTTTTTTCGTATGTCTTCATCTGCAATTTGCGCTTTTTAGTCATTATGAATGGATGAAATAATCATTAAAAGTGTAATCATGTAAGGCTTCTAAAGCAATCGCAGAATTTAAAGCAAAGAAAACTCCAATTATATATTTTTAAGAGTGTATCTATTAAAACACAGTATTTATCAAATTGATGATTACAGTTGAATAGGATTATTATCGAATTTCTATTAAAACAACGAACTGACGGGTGAATGTACTTAACATGTAAAAAATCAATACATACGCATGTACACAACAGCAACAATAGCAACGAGATAATGAAGAACACGACTAATTCATACGACTTAAGTTGTATATTTTATATGTATTATATAAATAAATATCCGAATTTTTGAAAGCACCGTGACATAGGTCTTAACCTGAGATATCTCGATCCGACTAAAGAGGGCTTGATTGTATTATATTAAAAATATAAGGCAAAACATTAAATACTTTATTTTCAATTAATCGATATTTTGATCGAAATTTTCATCAATCAAATTGAAAATAAAAATACTTAGTCTTCTTTAATAGTTTTAATATAATATTTAGACAAGATTCAGTGTACAAATTCATGCAAAAGTTTTTCTCCTTACACTGCAAATACAAGATTATCTCACTCTGAATTGTTCATCGAAATTTATTCAGCTTAACATTTAATGAAAACAATTTCAAATAACTTCTCAATCGTATATCAACAGTAAATATAATATATTATTTACAAACTGTCTCTGTGAAAATGTACACTCTATTGTTGGCATGAAATGTGTTGCTTTTGTGGAAAATTTGTATTTACAGAAAAATATTTGTCATTCGACATAAAATGTTTTCTTTTATTTATTTCAAACAACAATTCACAATTTTAAATGTCTGGGAATTTTTTCTCTCTTCTCATATTATTCAATAAAAAGTCACCTAAAAAACATTTTCTACCTTGTTTTGAAGTCGGAAAAATAATTTCTCGAGTTAGATCTAATTTCAATAACTATGTTTGCAAATGGAATTCTATTAATAATGATGAAATAATAATTGAAAAAAATATATTATTCATTCAACATTTAATAAAACAAACCAAAACAAATTTCATTTTCTTTTTTTTTAAATTTTCTTTAGAAAATTCAAAACAACAGAGAAACAAACATTACAACCAGTTCAGCGTGAAAATTCTGAGCTGATGAACAGTAATTGCGTCAAGCAGAAAGCATATTTGAGAAATTTGATGCCTCGCTTCGTTTCGGTATGATAAGTTGTCATTGCAACAGCTTGTAAATT
>JBBMOY011082187.1:0-10893 GCA_037951405.1 Platydemus manokwari
CAATGGCAAGTATCTTATTATATTCATATTGAACCAATGATAATATCGGTTATAATAATTTGTCATTGCAATATCTTAAATTATAATTATTCCATTTCCTGACTGGTTGTCAAATAGATTTCTTAAATAATCAATGATTATTTAGAAAAATTATAATAATAATTCGCGCCAATATGCTATTATATTAACAAGTAATGAATATGAAAGGGGACAATCCCTACATATTTAATATGTAGAAAAGAACAATCTTCCATTTTCATGATTCAAACAATGATTACGTAAAAAATGAAAATATTTAAGGTTAACTAAAATAATTTTTAATTTCAACATTTAATGATGGAAAAATGATGGGGAGTGTGCACCTCTCATACCACGAATAATATTTTAGCAAACAAAATCAAAATAACGCTTGTGACAAGTGGGGATTTTCCATTAAAATATAAATTTTAATACAAGCTCATAATTAAATTAAATTATAATTAATAGGTTTCAGATCATATTTAATAATTATAGTGATTCCTAATTAGCGAATATCAAATTTTTGGAAAACCAAAGCAATTATATATTGATTTTTGTCTTTCCCTATTTCCGGTTGTTTTTAATATATAAGTGTATAGATTTGGTTTGGCTTTTATCGGTTTTGTATTTGATCGTTTTGATTATGAAAAGAATTTATCAATTATTTATCGATTGTTTATTGAAGCATAAAATGTATCAAATCCTAACAATCTTCATAATCGATAATCAAATCCATGTACCTATGTGTCTTCTATCTTCTTCAAAAATATTACTCCAAAAACGATCCACTTTTCTGCTATTTTCGTCACCAACAATAGCTCGTACAAACTAATCACCATCTCTCAACAGCACATCCTCTTAATAATACTCTTTAATTATTATGGATCTTCCCTGTCATTCGACTCATGAACTCGACATCTAATAATTTACTCTATCTGGATCTAAAATCAAAAAGTATCACAAACCCTCTTATCTTAATGCATTGCTTACTAGATACGACTGACACGCCATCCCTCTACATATAACGTATTCTAAAAAAACATTGTAGGAATAGTTCTGGCACTACATCAAAATAATGAAATAATTGTTCTGCGCTAATTACGATTATTAAATAGCCTTGTTTTATTATTGATTCCTTTGAACATCTTATCCTATTATGCATTCATTTTAAATAAATATTAGATTATTTTCCGCCTTCTTTTTTGAAAATAACATGCTCACATTTTTATAATTATTTCGTTATTTTTTTATAATTATTTAAAATTATTTTTTTTAAAATGTGAGAGATTTCAGTAATGTTTTAAGTAATATCATTTTATAAATTTTAATATTAAATATAATTATTTAAATATATTTTTAAATTATTAATTTAAAAATATCTAAATTTGAATTATTTATGGTATTTTTAAATAAACCTGACACATTTAATCTTCGTTTACTTTAAGTTCAGTTCCCGTGTAAAGAGTATTAATCGAAAGAGAAAATTAATCTAGCTGTCTCTACATTGGTAGACGTGATAGAACTGATAACAGCTATCTCTGATAATCTCTAATAATTCTTAAAACAATTTTCCTTCCATAAAATAAAATTATCATTCATTCTCATATATTCAGACACACGTACACTTTCATTCATACATCAATTGTCAGTTAAATACCTACTTAAACCTAATTTATAGGTCTAAACGCCTCCCCTCAAGACCCTTGTCTTTTAACGCAGTTTCGTTTTACTCTTTCTACATCTTCCTTTTTTTGCTTCATCATGGTCATTCATGGCATTAAACTGACTTTGCTCCAGATTTTGAATTAAATGATCTGTTTGACTGTATATTCCGTCTGTGTAGGTTCTGAAAGTTCTCAAAGTATCGTGGTAGTGGTGCACTGTTATCATTTTTTCGGGAGAAGATAGTAAAAGCTTGGATGTATACTGTGCATTGATATTTAATTGGTTCATCTGAGAATTAATGTATTGTCAGTCTTCTTTTTACCGATGTCAATATAGGACACTTCATCAGTACAGTAATTTATATGGAATAGGAAACTAACAACAGTACACAGGCTTTTTATTAGATATTGTTATTTGTTATTATTGATTAGATCTGTTCAGTCTTATATCGTTATTGATTATCTCGAATTTCTTGTATTGCTCCATTGATATATTTCATTGATAGTTATTTAAAATAAAAGTAAATTAACTGTTTCGAAACAATGAAGTTGTTAAAAATAAAAAAGAAAGTAAAATAAATATCCATATTCGACAAGAAGAATGAATATTCTATCCAATAATCAATAATTTCACATGTGTACAAAGTCATCAATTCGCTTTCAAAAATATATTTGATAATAAAAATGTGAACAAGATTCGAAAATGTAGGAACGAATTAATTTATAAAAGTTAGATAAAAATCCAAAAAATTTATTGACAAGCATTGAATAGATTCAATACTATTCAATTATCATTGTGAAGAACTACTTCAAAGCAGTATGTAATAAAAACTGTATCTGTGACAGATTGTTAACAAGACACGACATATTTAAGTGAAAATTTCAAATGGTTTATAATGGAATCTCTATTTTTTTTCAATGGCGTCGAATTTTTTTTCCATGGCGTCGAATTTGTTTTGTATGTTGTTATTGTTATTATTATTTTGTTTTTGGTAACAGCTTTTGGGAAAATGTGTTGTTATGATTTCAATTGAATATCGAATGAGTCTTCTGAACAAATTACTGTCCCATGTCACTGCAATGTTCTCGACTATTTCAGATTGAATGTCTAATATTTATCATTTTGTTTTGTTTATGAAATCCAGTAATTATAATAAAAACAACAATCAGTGCTGCGGGTGCGTATTAGAACGATGTATTTGTCAAGATACTGCGGAAAATAAACTGAGATCAATAACCAATTATCATGATTATTAGCTAAATTCTATTGATTGTTAAAACTGTTTCAAGAATTAAGAATGCGATTATCACAGCCTAATCCCAGAAATTGATAAGCTGATAAAAGTACCAGAATGTGTGTTATATTCATTTCAATTTCCAGAAATTCCATACGCATACATAATTATAATTGATTCATCTCATTATTTGTAAAATTTATAAATATATTATTAATATATTATGAATAAGATAACAGTATGCCAATTTGTTATGATAGAAGTTCTTTAAATATCTTTATTTTGCCTTCTCATTAGTTTAGTTTATTTTTAAATTTAGAGAGATAGCTAAGGATGGAAGTGGTTTTTGTTGAAATACATATTCGCTCCATTGATTGTTGTTTAATTATACCCATTGATTTATTCAGACTTGTCATTGTTAGGATTTAAGATAATTAATTTAAATCATTTGTGCGTGAAAATTATAACAACAGCTTTTGTAAAAATAGGTCGATAAAAACCGAACGATCAAGTACTTTAATAGCACCTATGAAAAAAATATTTGAGATCATTGAAAAAAACAGAAAATTCCATTATGAACAAAATGGAATTTTCAATCAATTGTCAAGATTTATTGTATCTCTTAACTTATGTCTAAAGTTAGAAAAGGATTCTTTGCTCCGTCGTAATTTTCTGTAAATTGCAATTTGACTTGCATTGACTTGTTTATCAAATTTGTAGCTCTACTGTACTTCATAATTCATTTCCCACAACTCAAATTTTTCACAATTTCTTAAATAAAAATTCAAAATGTTTTTAAAGAATATAATTAGATAAACTAATAAGATTTTTGCTTTCAATAAATTAAAATTTTAATTTGATTTATAAATGTTGTCTCGTGACCCAAAATTCGAAGATTAAATCAAAAATAACATTTTTTCAAACAAAAATGTGATTATTAGTGATTTGATATGAGTTAAATCGATCACTTTCGATTCTTTCTGTTTCTGTTCAAAGATTGTCGATTCTCACATTGGCTGTGTTTGAAAACTTGAATTTAAATGTTATTCATTTAATGTTATGGCGGTATTGATGTTTCCTCCTTAAACAATTTATTTACGATTCAGTAAATTATAAGATTGCCAGAACAGAAACAAAAATACGTTAGGAAAATTAGCAAATTTTCCACTGGCAATTAATTTAGTTGATAGAATTATTTTCAACATATGTTTGAATCATTATTGGTTAAAAATGGTGTTGCAGAAACAATTACATAAGGCACGTGTTTCAAATCATTTTCATTTCATTATGAGTTCAACATTATTGTTTTTAATATTGCAGTAAGATTTTCATTTAACTAATTTTTCGATTATATTATTAACGATTTGATCAGGGTGACTTGTTTGAAACAAATATTTGTGGAGACTGCAGTTCTGACTGGTTGCACTGATTATAAGGACCAAAATTGTCAATGGTGCATCGATAATTATTCCACCAGAGATGCTTGTATGAAATGTGTTGGAGATTACAATCTGATAAAATGTTGCTTTAATCCAACTCTTAGATATTTTATGAATCCGAAACAATCGATATGCCTATCTGTCAAAGCGAATAATCAATAAATTGAATATTGATTAATTTAACTATGTTAACTAAGAACCTTTGTTATCAATAATTTTCAATATTAAAAAGAATCCTAGATTGAGTTACTCGTATTTAGAGAATTATAATATAATGAATGATAATATAATGAGAAGAAAAGAAAATTAAGAATATTAAATATATCCTGCTCATATAAAACCCTCCATGTATTGAAGACTACTATCAAATCAATATATAAACTGGTGCGGTTTTCTTGGTTTATTATGATTTAAAATTATTCGAAATACGTCAGGTTTTAAAACATTTTATACCTAATTATTATTAAACAAATGAAATATACTCCCTAATTTGAGACTATGTTATTAAACAATATTGACATTTTCGGTTAGCTAACAAAAATTTTTAACAGTTTTATTATTAAATATAAGATAAATAAAAAACAAAATGATTTTATAAAATCAGAATTTTGTCAGAGCAATTCACAGCACAATGCCAAATTCAGATATAATTTTAATTCAAAGCAGATCACAAGGATACAGAGTTTTCTTGAATTGATTATCAAGTTCAAACGTGCAAAAGATACACTCTATCAATCTCACTTTCTAATTTAATTTTTAATTTTAAACCTTAACCATGCAATTATTTGAAATGTTTAGTCCAGCAAAGGATGGTTTAGATATCGAACCTTGTTTGTGCCGATAAAGGTGTTTGTGACGAATTTTTTCACGATTATTGACTGGTCTAAAATATATAAGATATTCATTTCTGTTGGCGTTCTCGATAAAAAAAATAGATTTCTTTTCTCTTACAGTGAATAATTCTTTTGATTTCCAATCACATTTATACAAAACTATTATCTGAGTGCAAAAAATACTGCCATTTCTTCAAGATTTTAATCTAATGATTATATCGTGTCATTATCACAATAGGAACCCAATCGAAATTGATAAAGTAATCTATATTAAAACGATACCCACATAATGTACATTATTTCCGATATAATTAAGTAGTTTGGGTGAATTACTTTAAAATTGGCATCGCAATTAATTTTTTCACAAGTTGATTTTATTCTCCTTGTCAAGAAATATTTAAAGAAGCTCTAACAAAGCACTTTTGCTATTAAAATTTGAATGATACCAAGCGAATTATATCGAGATACATTGTGATTTGTGATGATACAAAAATCATTAAGTCAAAGATCATTTGAAATGAAGTAACTGCAGATAAGAAATACATATTTGCTAATATGATGAGAATTACAGAATTTTGGCAGTGAATTGAATTATGAATATTTGAGTCGAACATTTATTGGGGTGTGAATGTGACAAAAGCAAAGTTTGATTGGTGCATGATATTATGGATGTGTTATCAGTTATCCGTTAGCAATATCTGTTGTAACTTGTTGATTTTGATAATTAATCAGAGCTATATTCTTGAAATATAATCGCCATATTCGACCATTACAATTGACAACTATTCCAATCAATAATCCCAAGCTCGAGTTGACAGCTCTGAAAATATTATTGATAATTTTCCAATCTGCATCATTATGATTGTTACACCAGTCAATATTGATAATTTGATTGAGAAAATTATTAAGATCTTTGAATTTCGATCAATTAAATTTGATTGATACAGATTCATTGTTTCTTTTAATGATTTGTTTAATAATAGCGAATTAATTAAATAAAAATCAATAACTGAAAGATTATCGAAATTGCAGTTATTCTAATCATATTAAAAATATACAAAAATTTACTGAATGATCGATAATGAATAATAAAAAAATATATTTGAAAAAAACCTCGAGTTTGCTTTATGATCTGAAGTATCTAATCTGTTCTCAATAAAACATCGGATTAATCAATATAAGAGTTATAAATTATTCAAATATATTTAAACATTAGAAAGCTTAGTGGTCACAAACTGTATGGATTTCGATTCAATAATAATAATGAATAGAAAATAAAATCCAGTAAATGCAATCTGAGGAAGTTTTGTTTAAATAGCAGTCGAATGAAATTTCTTAAATTAAGAGGGAATTTTGTGAAATATATAAATGATAACGACAAGAAATGAAAATGAAATATACGTCCACGTTTTATCTTGAAACGTGTTACAGTTCTGCCTTGATTTCAGATAAGTTATTCTTAAGCTGAAACTACATGTTTCCAAAATGTTTCATAAAATCGGTGTGACATGGCAATATTTAGATGATATTTTTCAAATAAAAACAATACCCTATCTAATAAAGGATTATATTCTTGCTTCTTATCAATTATAGTTTCAATCAGAACCTTCAACAATTGTTGTCTTAATCTGCATCGTAAAATGCAAATCAGATCAGATGATCTCATAATACATAAGATGAGAAGTATTAGGCCTGCCATCTAAAAATAATTTCATCAATAAATGTTATCCATTTCCTTAAATATTCCTTCCTCCAGGTCTAGTCATCCTCTATAATATTGATTTTCTTCCACCTAACCAGCAATAAGGAACTTTACCATATGTCACTGGTAACCAATACAAGCATGTGTATCTACAACAGCAAATTATCACTCCTAGTATCCAGAATATTAAAGCAAACACACAAACTGTCAAAGATTCATAAATCGTTTTGATGAAGGATTGATGATAGAAAATGTTCAAGGGGAATTCATGGTAAAAATCGTCACCCAACATGGACAAGAAAATAATGCAAAATATGTGATGATCACCATCCAATTACAATCGATAAATTTGCGGGTACATTTATAATTAGATAAATATTTTGAATTAGAAATTCTCTCAATATTATTTACTGCTTATAAATCTGATTAGAATATTAATGATGGTAATCATAAATCTTTAGATCATGAGAAATCCATCTATGGTGGCGCATTGCAAAAATAAATGAAATTCCTAAAAGTACCAGAGAATTCAAAAGCAAAGGAATTATTACATTATCTTAAACACAAAACCCAATATTATTTTATTTGTTTTAATATTACTTAATATATTAATGCAATTATCACATTACAATTATTTATTGAGATTATGTATTAAATGTCTAATACTTTTATCCCAGGAAATTGTCAACCAACACCTGGTTTATCATCATCTTTTGATGTATTTCATATTTTCGAATATATTCAAGGAAAAGAATCATAAAGCAGGATTTAAAATCTAATACTTTTCATTACTGTAAATATTTAAAATCCTTGGAGACCAATGAATGGCATACTAAATCTATTGAAAAATGGTGGTGCTGTAGTCTATACGGAAATACTGAAATAACAACTAATATCATTAATTCTTTTCAACAGTTTCCAATGAAGTCTATAACTACATTACAAGCGCAATTTGTATTTCTAATTTATATTGATCATGATAATTTATTTTGGTGCTAAACCATCTCTTAGAAATGCTGCATTTACGAATTATATTTGTAATGAAATGATGTTAACAATAAACACTGAATTGTCGAAGGTAAAAATAAAATGAAAATTTTGTTTACAATAATTTAAAACATGCGAAATAATTAAAAGTGAAAAATAAAATCCAGAAAAAATTGTTTATGAATATATAAGACGTACAATTAAAGTAGCAAATCATATTACTAGGTCATTGATTACTAAAAATCTAGTGTAATTGTTGGACCAAAAGAAAAATGGAATTTAGCAAGACCATTTTATTGGCAATTTGAATACATATTCGAAATTTTCGAACGTTATCTAGGTGCTATTAATGAAAATCATAAATCTGGTAGATGAATTATCATATCTTATCATATATAACTCCTCTGTTTGATAGGCTTTATACTAAGGATGATAAAGTATCCATAATATTTTTTAAGATTTTCGATAAAATGGAATAGTCAAAAGGTCATTATTATGGATCTACAACTTTTTTCGTGGAAGTTGTGTTACTAAATGGAAATATATGCATATATGTTTGGGCTATTTATTTACTTTCACATGAAACTTCAATAATAATATATTGGCTAATTTATTTTATAACCTAATATTTATATTGGGTACAATTCTCAGCTTATTAGGAATCTTTTCTTTCGTATTCACATCAATAATTCTTTATTACAATAAGGACAAAGTTTATTCATGAGATTGGATATCTGATGAAAATGTGATGGAATATATGATCAGAAAAATTTCAAAATTTTTACCCTATCCAACAAGTGAAGATTACTGTTGTCATTTAATTGTCTTGTATTATCAAGTGATATTTATTTATAAATATTAATTATCAAATAAAGAAAGACAAAACAATCAAATATATTTGATTAATTTTAACAGTTTTACCACTTTAGCAGTTAATGTGTAATTCTGATATCATTTATTACAACAACAATAAAAAGAATTTACTCATAATAATTGGACTGAGCAATTATAAAAATATCGGACGAATAAATAATATGTTACGTTTAGATATGTTATATCAATTTTGTGTACTCGTAATACTCTGATACGTCTTTAACAGGATGTCACTTTAATTCATTGATGCGTATTATCATGTGTTACTTGTCTGTATGGATAAGTTACTATTTTAGTCAATGTAGTTATTATTAGTAACCTCTGTTTTTATTCTATTTTTAGATATGGTGTGATTTCTAATTTTTTTATTTTCGTTTATGACATTGAGATTGAAGTAGCAATTGATGAGATTTAACCTTTTTAAACATTTTATGTATGCATATTTATGTAAAGTTTTATTTTAATATTATTTCTTTCAAAAATTTTCTATACTTAATTTTTTTCATATATTGATTTCGCATATAGCTTAGATGGTTCCTTGTAGATCTACAATAATGTTTCTCAAATAATGTTCCATATAGTTTTATCAAACATCCAACCAATTTATATAAAATTCATTAAACTAAATATTTCTCCAACACTTTCAATTTCGTGTGTTCCTAATGTTTATTTCATGGAAATAATTAAATCTGGAAAAAAAATATTTTCTAAAATAATATTATGATTAACTTTAACATTATTTTCTTTTGTTTTCTTTAATTCAAACTCAATTAAATATCAAAGAAAACTGTTACAAATATCTACAGGATTTGAGGTTTGTCAGGATTCATAAACAATGTCAAAAGATTTATTTAAATTAAAAAATGATCATTTAATCCAAATACTTTTGAAGTAATTTTATTTTTCTTTATTTATATTTATCCGAAATTGTATAATTTTGTCATAGTACGATTTATAGAAATATAACGATTATTAAGTCCTATTTTTTTAGCAGATAACAATTTTCTTAATTCGTAAAATAGTTCTATTGGATTCCCTCACCATTTAATTTTGTTCTTGGTATGCTAGGATTATTATGAATTATTCTAAAATTTTTATAGTTAAAAATTTTTAGTGCATTTGTTTTCTCTAACATTCCAAAAATAACTTTAAAAATCTTCTTCACTTTTCGTTGCATTTTTATTTCCCAAAATAAGGTTTAACAAATTATCTGTGATCTCATATTCGTTCCCATATCTAGCATATGTAAAGTAATTTTAATCGTATGATTTAAACAAGTTTTTGAACGGATAGTTTTTTAAATTTTATATTCTTTTTTTCAGTGCAGTGAACTATATTTTTAAATTTTGATATTTATTATTATTGTCAAACACAAATTCATCCATTGAACATAGTTTCTTAAATAAGGAACAATTTAAAACAAATCTGAAATATCAGAATATTTTAACAAATCGATTATCAAAAGTTTTCTTTATCTAAAATTTAACTAACTTCATTCTTAAGTTGTTTTTTAAATCTTTTTCGGTCACACAATTATTCGAATTTTATTCTGTTCCTGGAAATCAAAAAGCACTTGATAAATTTATTTTTGTTTTAATTAATAATTTAATTAGACTGACTTATGCAGTAAATACAATACAAATAAAAGTTTAAAGAGTTGGCAGCATTATTAAATGAAGTCCGATATGCATTTAAACTTTATAAACCACTAAAATATATATAACCATTAACTCATATTTATTAATGCAAATCCTTGATTCACTATTACCACAAGAATTAAATGTAGAACAGTATTTTTGATCACTACATTACTAGAGACCATAATATCTGTGAAAAATTAATTCAGATAAGAAACAAATTTTTATAAAATTTCATGTTCAGGAAGTAGGTATCCGATATATGCTAGCTATATAAATCCAATAAATATTGATAACTACGTGCTGAGATTAAGTAAAATAAAATTTAATATTCACTTCAAAGGTTTACGGTTTCATAAATGGTTTAAATCTAAAGCATTATTCTTTAGAACGATTAAATTATTTTATCGTTTCCATTAACTATTGTCGATTTCGCCATTCTACGCGTGGCTCTTTGCAGAACATGCCAATTGGAATCAAACTCTTCTTTAAAAATTAGAACGTG
>JBBMOY011083298.1:0-10892 GCA_037951405.1 Platydemus manokwari
ATTGTTTAGATATTCCGCTATTAGGGTTGTGAGGTTTAATTAAAATAATTAAAAATAACGACTTTTAAAAATTTAATATTTTTATATAAAATATTTTAAAATTTTATAAGTAAAATTTAATTTTTATTTATATATACAACCCTGATTAAGATTAAATAAATGAGAAAGCTCTCAAAAATTTGTTTGAATAATGTTTTATTTGTTTTATTAAATAAATTTGAGAAAATCCTAACCATGAGTTCTTTTGTTGAAAAACCAGTAACAAGTGAAGTAGCGGCCACTAACAAGGGTAATAGAGTGTAAACTTAGAATAGCTTAATAACTTCTAAAACCTTTTCTCTCACTCAGCCTGGTTGCTCCAGCAAACATCGTATAAGGAATTTTCTAACTTTTTTATCTCATTAAATTCTTCCGAAAAACAAACTTATTTCTAGCTTCACTTAGTAGTAATAAATTTATTATATTTATTGATATTTTTGATGGCTAAATAATGACTTGATTAAATCAATTATCTAATTCGATAAAGTACTTTCTATTGATCATGTATTTTTTAAAAAATATTATTAATAATATTTATTGAATAAATATTCGATAAATAAAATCAATGTGTATAAAGTGTGTAAAGCTTATTTTACTTATTTCTGGTTCAATGAATCTATACAATCACAAATCCTTGTAATTGAGGAAGACCTCTATCGCTCCATGTTTGAAAGTCGCGAAAAGCTGTTGACCTCGGATTCACAGCTTATCACGTGATTTAAATTAAGAGATGAACTTTTAATTAATTAATTTTGAGAACCCTTTGATTGTGTAAGATATCAATAATTAAGATAATTTTCTTTTGGGAATAAAAGTAAGCTGAAGAATCGTATGCTTCAGTCTTTGATTAATAAAAGAATATATATTTTAATCAAAAATAATTTTGCCACCCAATGGATTCATGCTCAAATAGCGGAATTATTATATTCCCAATACCAATAATGCTTACTAAAATAATCCAATTAATGAGTATCTGAATTATTTGTTTAAAACGACTGAAATCGGTGTAAAAATCCGAACTACAGTACGTAGCACAGGTTTTTATCTATTGATATTTATTACATCATAAGTATGTTCAAGACAACTACTCAATATTCCGTGGGTCCAAAGACTTGCAACATTGATTCCTTTCAGTATAAAAATTTTAAATATCACTTTTTAAATTATTTTATTTTATTTATCTTTTATTTTGAAATTCAAATTATAATTAATAGTGTTTTAGATTTTCGATTATTTAGTTATTCTCAACCGGATATTTTCAAATTTCTGAATTACTGCAACTTTTAGAAATTGTATCTTCTCTTAATTCAGTCTTGCAAATCAAATTATTGTGGGGAATTCTCAAATAACCAATGGTACCCTTATGTGGACTTGGTGAGATACTGGAGATGGATTTTCAGAAATGTTAAATATTTAATGATTTTTGTAGAAATTTTTCATTCTTTGCATTAAATTGTTTTTAATTACTTACCGGGCTGCGTTTGATCTTTATCAATTGTTTACAATATCCTTCATAAAAATCGATGTAAAACTGGAAATATTTAGAGTCTCGGGTTGGGAATATTAACTGGTTATCTGCAGGTTGAGATTTATTCTCTTAAACAATCGACTCTGTCAGAAACATTATATAAACTCTTCCATGTTAACCCTCTTGTCGACCTGTGTTCTTAAATTTATCAGAAAAAATAAATTCTTTAACTTCGAAGAAAATTTATCATATTGGTAATGGAGGAATTATGTAAAAGACAGAGTTAAATAGTTAGAATTAATAAATCGTATAAATAAGTATTTTCTAAATTCTTCATATGACCTATTTTATATCAAATATATGCTTTGAGTAATTTGAAAATGATGTTCAGTAAAACATGAAAACTGAACATCAGGATTAATCATTGAAATATCATTTGATACCAATTACTTAGAAATGAGTACAAGCTTTATTATCAACAATTGAATTTCTTTAATCGGCTTACGTTAAGAGAAGAGGGTCCTTGACCTTGTTTCTTAATGATGAATTTTCATTTGCCATTTAATTTTATAATTTACTTTAAGAAAAATTTAAATTTTAGATCAATATTATTTATCGATTAATTATTCTTGGGTATTGTATTTTCTAAATTTCTTGATGTCATGAAACGATGAAGAATTTCAAATTATTGACAGTACCGTGTTGATAACCAAAATATGGATGACGTCTCTAAGACCTTCAATGAAACTTGATAACGATAAAATAAAAAATTATTGATCAAGCCTTACCCATCATCAATTAAAGATGAAATGATACTTTAAATGTCAATTTTATGTTTATATTATAATTTTTTCCTTTACGATTATCACATGTCGGTTTTTGAACGAAAGAAGAAATGAAGATAATAATAAATTTTTTGAAAAATATTTCGTTTTTATGATTAGAATTTTACCATGTTGTGATTTTTAATTTATTCTTATAATTCAGTTTATAGCTCACTTTCAGGATAACTAATAAGGACAGAACAGTATTGAAAAATCAACTCCATATTCTAATCATGACATTCCTGCATGATTTTTTTGATTCTGTAGCTTTAAAAATTTGAATCATAAATTCTGATTGGTTTAACAACCTAATATAACTTGTTTTTATCAAATAATTGTAAAAAATAATTGTAAAAAAATTCAACAAATTTAATTTAAAATTTTGTTTTAGGACAATTTTTCTTAACCTTATCCTTGGCTTCTAATGTCACAAAATTGTCTTAAATTAAGAAAAGGAGTCCCTTGTTCTCATTTTCATGAAATGATTTTAGGTGTATTATATAATTTCTAAATTTATTTGTAATGATATTTTTATCATATTTTGATTTAAAATTCAATGTTAGATAAAAAAAGAATAAGAATAGCTAAATTCTATAATAAAAACATCAATAATAATTTAAAGATGAATTCACAAAGCACTTAGAATGACTAACAGCGTTGGGGTAAGTTGGGAAGGCATCTATAAGACCTAAAATAAAATCTCAATGCGATTGATCTATCTTGATCATCCATCAATTAAATATAAAGTAATACTTTCATTGCTAATTTTTATATTTTTCTACAATTTTTTCTCTAAGATTGTCACACCTTTGCTTTGAAATAGAAAGGAGAAGAAATGAAGAATTCATCAAATTTTATATAATAATAAAATTATTATTTATATTTTTGAGGTTTTTTATCATTTTGTGAAAGCTTGTTTATTCACATAATTTAGTTGATATCTCACAGTTCATAATGTCGAATAGGAACAAAATAGGATTGTTAAATCAAGTTCCTGTTCTAATCGGGACGCTTCTTTATGATCATTTGAGTTTTTAAATTCAAATGTTTAATTATAAACCTAGTCAGTTAACTACAGACACTTTTAATATCATTGCTTAATTTTATAAAATAATTGTAACAATTGAGAATATCTCTCAATTTGCTTCTAATGTTAAAAGAAGGAGTTCTCGCTAATTTTCAAGAAATTGCAATTCTACCTACTTTGATCCGTTTATCAAATAATTAAATTTTAAGAGATTTTTAAACTCTAGTCTATTTAATATTCGATTTCTTAAGTACTTAAATAAAAATTTCAAAATGGTTTTAAAGAATATAATTAAATAAACTATATAGATTTGTGTTATACACTCAACAAATTAAAAATTTTATTTTAGGACCGCTTTTTTAAAGCATATTTTAAAATCCACAAGAGATATGATTTAATAAATTATCAAGTTGTATATGGGAAAAATATTGAAAAAAAAGATTTACTGGAAAAATTGCCAATAAACTGCATCAGTGCTCCAAATTTGAAATTTTGTCTGACCATAAATTTAAGCTTCCATGTTTAATATTATGATGTATTTTGCTCATGGCGACACAACAGACAATCTATCTATTGATCAATTTTGTATTACCTTCTTTTCATCACTGTCACACAAGACATTGAATCTGCTATGGTATAAATCGATAATTAATCAATTAGAACTTGTCATTCTCTCACTTGTACCCAATGCCATTTGAGGCATGTTCTAGCTGGTTATTTATTCCTAATCAACATACATAAAAAGCAATACATAAAGCTAAGAGTGTACTCATGTTGCTAATAAGGCCTGAAACTAAATGATGAATACTAAATGATGAGTCTTCTGACATAAAATGCGTTTTCATTATGATCTTTTAAAGCTGCTTATTACGAACTATTTATTTTTAAAGCTTAAAATGACGAACAGAAAATTGAGTGAAGCTAAAATGTCAAAGAAAATTAAATCCAAATTCAATCATTCTCAATTTCGATTTAGACAACAGAGTTTCAAATTTTTATCATTCATTGTTTTTTTCCGACAATTCTTGGTGTTGATATTTTCAGTGGTCTGCTATGATAAAATAACTCGATCATCCGAAATCTGGTAATCTTTTGGAATATACTGATATGAAATCCAAATGCAATGAAATTCTGTGTCACAATTAAGTCGATTTAATATGCGAGAATCTAGATAAAATAGGCGTGTCATTAAATGTGCCGATATATTCCACACATACAGGTTAGTCGACGGACATCCTAATGATACTGTTTCTATCCGCAAACCTTCATAATCTATCAGCAAACCATTAGATATTCTTTGTTATACAGCGTTTTATTACGTCATTAATGACCAGGAATACAAAAATAATTATTGATTTTCTAAATCCAACTTCTGTGTTTTCGAAACAATTATTTAAAACGTTTTCTTTATCCTGGATTATATATTATCCTAATGAATTATCGATATTTATTCAAGAAATATCAACAAAGCTTATATTGACTATGTTATTGCAACCCCTCTCATTTATCAGTTTCTCAAAATAATCAAAATCCACTACTTACATATTCATTGTTTGACAATCGATACTCAAAATCAGTTCGACCAACTCATAAATATCATGACTGGCAATGAGCCAATAATTCTTTCGACTGAGCTTACCATTCTAATTGCAATTTAATGCTTTGATACCTTTGAAATAATCAGCCTCTCGATAACAATCAATGCAAACAAGAGTCATTATTTTGGAATATTTATACTTGGTATTTCATCGATTCGCTTCACTGGAAAATGGACATCAAATACTGTGTTCATTCAGTTGGAAAATTCACAACGAAATCATAAATTTACTTCATACTTGCCAAACCATGTTTATTATTCAAATTTGCTTTGATTTGGTGAGGGAAATCAAAATAAATCTAACTGTTATCGCACCTCCATTAACGGGTTCATAAGAGGCATTCGAAACCGATAATATTATGATTGATCGAACTCAATTGATACAAAATTTTAAATAATTTTTTATATTTTTTAAAATTTGTAACGAAATAATCACAATTTCGTGTTTCCTATTGCGTTTACTTCTGAAGTGATTTGTCAATCAAAATATTTTCATTTCTGACCTTGGGAAAATGTTGGCATTCACAAACCAATTCAAAAGAGTTCAACCCAATAAATTGAAGAACCTGAGATCAAATTCTTATCATTGAAATTTCTCGAAATTTTTGTAATTGATATTTATAATATTCATAAAATAATAACAATAAATTTGTTACAAGATTTATTCAATACAAATTTGTTGGGATTATTGGATTGATTGTGACCCGCTTTGGTCTGAAAGCTTTGATTCGTGAGGTTAATTTTGCTTTTTCATTTATTCATCTCGGCTTTTCGTTGGGTTTGGAATTGTTTGATTCTATTTTGTGTTCGCCAAAATTGTTTCTGTTGAAGCCGGAACAAATGAGCCTATAATGCACATGAAAAGCTCAATATTGAAATCTGGTTTCAATTTGGCGAGCTCATTCCTAAAGTCGTTATAATGAATTATATTATTTTTGTTTGACTCTTCGAAATGACTTTATTAAAAAGGTGAGTTAAAAGAATAGCTTCTAAGAGTGAAAGGTCACGGTATGTGATCTTGTCAATGCCAGTTGAGGTATTATCTGTGGATTTAAAGATAGAGAAAACTTCACTCGGATGAATAGGTTCTAACTCTAATTTATCAATAGCAGTTTTGCAATACCCATTATTATAATCCCATATGATTGAGTTGGGTTTTTCATGAGATAAACAATTAATTATATCATCAATAGATGGTCTAGAGTTGATTTCGTCATCATTAACAATATCATCAATAGTCTTTCTCATACTTCTTAAAAAATTCATTTTCTTGTTGCTGTCGCCGGTTTTTTTTAATCCTTTCCTTATTCCTAAGTATTGTTTATTCCGAATATCATTATCATGATATCATTATTGATATTATCGATATATTTATATAATTTCATAAATAAATCTCAAAAATCCATTAAATACACATTTATCACATTTTATCTGATTATTTGGAGTAAAAATCAATTTTATTAAATCTTGTATCCCTTTGTCCAACAAGGGGCTCTCAATATCTGTTTTGTATCAATAATATGTAATAGCGATGTATCTATTTCGATCATTATTGTATTAAATGAAGATTTATTCACAAATTTATTCCAGACATTTGTGGACATCAATATAATCTGTTACTGTTCAGTTTTCCAACGAACGAGAGTGTTTATTACAAGACAATTTTATTCTAAAATATATCGATTAGTCAAATTTATATAAAAGTTTATTTGTTTCAATGAACACGTCAAATTACAATATTTCTTTCAACTCCATTTACAAATGGGTTAAATAAATTTATTTCAGAGTTTAAATCTTAATTATAAATAATTATCGATTTCGTGTCAAACATGTTACATGTAATTGGTTAAAAATATTTGGCTTAAGCTTAAAAAAGGAGTCCTGAAAAAAAATTTTAGATTTGTTGAGTGTGTTGCTGAAATCTATATAGTTTATTTAATTATACTCTTTAAAAACAATTTGAATTTTTTATTTAAGTGCTTAAGAAGAGTTTTAGTGGTTTGAAATCAAATATTAAAGAGACTAGAGCTTTAAAATATCCTAAAATTTTATTATTTGAAAAAGAGATCAAAAGTAGGTCGAATTGCAATTTATTGAAAATTAGAGAGGACCCTTTTTAACATTAGATTTTCTCAAGTTTTATAATTATCTTATAAAAATAACCAAATATAGCAGGATTATGCCAGGGCTTCACAGCAACGGCTTCATTTCAATTTCTTCGGCAATCTACTCCTGATTTCATTGAACCTTCCAAAAGTCCAGACTTAAATGTCACGGATTACTGCGCTCAGAGCTTGACAATGGCCTACGTGACAAACTCTGTTGATGATTGTAAAGCGAGCCTGGGCAGAGCTTGGACCAATATTTTACATGTTATCCTTTAAAACGCTACACAAGCTTCGATTTTTAGGTTAAGATGCTGCTCTGAATGGACGACATCTATGAGTATAATATAGCATATTCCTTTAAAAAACTTTGTAAACATAAATATTAGTTTTCTAAAGCCCAATTTGTATTATCATTATCATAACTATTATTAACATCATTAATATTATTATTAGTGTGATTATTTTTACTGTTATAAAAATTCATATTATTATTTAATAACACAAGCCTTGATAGTCTATAGAAAAGTCAAAACACACAAAAGTATATTTAACCAAATAATTCACGCAGATAAAATCGATAATTAATATATGTAAAATAAATGCGATTAGAAATCTTTTACTATTTTAATTCATTTCAAAATCATATCCATTTCATTATAATCGGATTGTGTAGCACTCCAAGAAAGTCAACCCACAAAGTATATTTTTAATTCGTCATTTAATAATTATTGATTTCTATAAATATTTCATAAATCCTACCATTTGAAAATATTTGTCGAAACAAGCATGTAAGATCATTAAAATTTGAACAAAATAATATGAGATGATATCTACATATTATCATGGCGATCGTGTATATCTCGAAATTCATTAATAGCAACTGGCTTGTCGATTATCAGCTGAGGTGGTCCAAAATAACATTCCTACGTTTTTACAATGTGTCTGCAACATTTAATATCGATTCCCATTTATTTTGCCTTGATTTAATGACACATGCTCTAAACATTTCAGTCACATCGGATTACAGTTTGATTAGATAATCAGTCACTCGTTTACATAATTCTACGATCTAGCAATGAAATCTCAGGTCCATAGATAATATCTGTATCATATGTACTTTCATTTGACCTATAACAATTTCACAGTTAATAGAACGTAAGGGAGGGATAAGACACAGACTCCCATCAATGTGGAATCCGATACTGATTATGTGATGATTGAGACAGAAACAAAAATATATATCAATTGCTCTCTTATTTTTAAGAGGAATCATATTTTTGTTGATGTTCTTGAATATGCTCTCAAAACTTAAGGAACAAATCGAATTAGATGCAACTAATGAACTCTTTGTAGATAGTGTATTAAATTACGAGAATTTTCAATTTTCTCAACATTTCAGTTAGATATGAAAATACAAATAATTCAAGATCTTATTTAAAAGAGGATTTTCTTTAATCTGAACCTATTAAGTATGCATCAGGGTAGACTTGTTGATTACAAACACCACACTAGATAGAAAAAATAAAACATTTACACTTCATGATTAATTTAGAATAAAATCTAAAAATAGAATTAAATATAAAATAGAATTAAATCTAAAAATAAATTAGAATAAATCTATAAATAGTACACATTAAGTAAAATAACTAAAAATTGTAAAAGATAAATTGAAAATTAAAAATTGCATTAAATATATACAAAAATAGAAAACAGTAACAAGAATTAAATATCAATACACTTGGTTTCATTTCAGTTCTCGAGATGTTCTAGTTTAATTTTGAAAAAATTTACTATTGATTTGTCAACAACTATTATCATAACGTGTGTACAATCGGTTCTTCAGGCCATATTACATTATTCCATCTCAGCCAGCAATTTTATTTATATAATGCAAATTATTATCAGAAAGATAAATTTTACCGTAATTTTCATCAAATTATTTGGCCTGAACTCAGCCCAACCAAATTATAATCAATATCTAAATTAAAGAACCAAAATCAATCTTCTTGTATGTCGTCGTAGCCAGCCCATTAGATCACAACTATCTGTAACACAATGCATATAGTCTCTTTCGGCTCCCCATCATTAAACAAAATAATCTCTCACATTAAACAATAGCTGTAGAAATAATTAATATATGATTGTTATCAGTAATATATGATTATTATCAGTAATATATGGTTGTTAACAGTAATATATGATTGTTATCCGTAATATGAGATTGTTATCAGTAATATATGATTGTTATCAGTTATACGAGATTGTTGTCAGTAATATATGATTATTATCAATAATATATGGTTGTTATCAGTTAGCATTTATATTTGTCCTACAATTATATTTTAATAGAATATTTTAGTTTTTTATTTGGCTATAATCTCTAAAATAAAGCTTTAAGTGCACCTATTGCAGTCAAGTAATAATAGCATTATTAGCAACGATAATTTCTCATAGATTATAAATAGTAACCACTCAGTACTTTTCACAAGTTTTTAAGTGATGTTGAGCTCGTTATGTACCTTATTTAAAGTAATTCTAGACTACTGTAATTATAAACTACTAAAACTTATCAGACTACTGTTAAAATAAAATGACAGTGACAACAGACACCACATGATTGTCAACGACAATAAAAAACAATGTGAATTGAAATGCACCAATCATCGGTCCAAAATTATAAGTACCTCAAGCTCTTATGACCTTCATCATTATTAAAAAAAATAATGTAATCGTTCGGAAATCCTATTACAAATTTTCAGCTTCATATCTAAAACAAATTATTATTAAGCTGACTTTGTTAGCCAGATTAATAAAGAGTTAAGAAAATTTCGCTGAATTAATCTGTAGAATGAGATTCCTCATTACATGGCATTGATAAATACAAATCAATTATTTCGATAAGATTTATCATTTAGTTTCATCCAATAATTTTTGTGGTTGGTAAAATCTCCACAAATAATTGATACGAATAAATCGATAAACAATATATTTCATTCCCACCATACAAACCAATGTTTTATGTGTCATTATATTTATTTCTGGTAAAGAAAAACACTGCATTGATAAAGTTGGCAAAAATATGTTTTCTTTATCGGGTTAATGGAAATTTGTTGAAGTGATAAATAAAACATTTTCAAGCGTAAATTCTTGAATGAGATTCAAATAGGATTGAGCATTGAGCATTTGCAGAAAAAGAAAATGGTTCACTGATACAAGAAATATCGCTTTGAGATTTGGATTGTTCTGTCTTTTTATTAATATATATGGTAAATATTTGGTATTGTGAGAGAAATAATTATAAGCATTTCATTGTGATAAGAATATGTACAATAATCAATATAATATTCATAATTTTAAAGGTGATGATAATAACATTAATATTAATAATATATATATGAGCTTAAAAAACCAAATTCCACAGGCGATTTGAAACCCAATGAATGTATGAACGATGGCTTAGATACCGAAAATGTAACCACAAATAGCAGTGAAACACAGACTTAAAAAGCCACTTATATAGAAACTGAAAAGGATGCAAAGGGTACTTGCAACTCGTGCAAAAATGAAAAACCAGTAAAGAGTCTAAGTCATAATCAAAACAGTATAAACTTCTGTGATGATTGCCTTGACTCTCTTTGCACTACTAATAATACAATCAGAAAAAGTGAGAAGAGAAAAATCGCTCATTCGCCAATATCCAATAGAACTCGACGAGCTACGAAAAGGGCATTGACGCACAGCATGGACGAACATCAGGATTGACAAATTGTGCCTACACCAGTCGACACCATTTATGATCAAGTAGATCTTACTGGTGTAGATAGCACAC
>JBBMOY011084409.1:0-10891 GCA_037951405.1 Platydemus manokwari
ATATTATTTGTATTAATTTAAATACAATTTATGTATTACTGTTGGTGGAGCCAAAATTAAAAGAGTATAGGTACCTGGAATTGGACAGCGAATTCTGAAAGCGAAATCGAAAAAGATGAACAAATTCGCATCACCATTAGGCCATAAAAACAAAGGAAAAGATCTCTATATCTTTTAGGGGTCTCGGTTCATCAGTTTAGAATATTACATCGACAAGAGTATTGGTGCATGTTCTTTCAATTTCAATTTGTAGGTCTATATTCAAATTAGAATCAATAAACTGCACTTTCTTTACACTTGAATGGCATTGTGAGTGCAGCATTATCTCGTGTCTATAGATAATAAAAGTACTAAAGACTTTACAGCATGTAAAAACATTTGTCGGTGATTCAATTTTCTAATGGCATTTGTTCTTGTTTAAAGTAGCTAGAGTATTAAACTTGGTTTTGTGTATAACTATACAGTTATCGTTGATAAGACCGCCTCAAATTATTACTTTGCATCACGATGAGCAGATAGCTAATGTAAATTTTGTATACCGACTGCATCGCATATAATTATTCAGTTTGACCTAGCTAACTAGAGCATCTCTAGCTCTGATACCTACTTCGTCACCAATTGATTGGAATGAGATATCTCTGATCTTACCTCATCAGGTAAGATTTCTTTTAGTCCTACTTATATGCGAACTAATGCATTCAAGGGGTTTGTCGATCGTTATATCCTTGGTGAATGATATTTGAAGGGATTCTCCTACAATATCTCTGACCAATTTTCTTTTCTTGTAAAAATAGATAGACCGCGTACTATTGATTGAATGGCATATTCGGCAGCAATACATAGCAGCCTATGGCCATCTTTTGCTCTCTTTGAATAAATGTAACTGGTGATACACATTTTTCGAATTTCAATGGGTTTTCAAGTAGCTTTCTGAGAATTATGCTCAGATTGCTGTAGATAATGAGGTAATTTCTTACACAAAATATTACTTTTGAATAAATGACCATGTTGCACGCATCTAGCTTCTGCCATGCAAGTAGAAAACAACTGACTAATTTTTTGGTAATAATTTGTAGATCTTCAGTCCGACTTTCTATGGAATTGTGAAGCTTCAATCAAAAGCTTACCCCTAAATAACGATAATGTCTCTCAATCGATATTTAGAGGATAGCATACTCATAGATTAATATAGTTTCATCTTTCTTCTAATATATCTCTTAGCAAGAAGTTGTGTTCACCACAACCATCAATATTTCCAAAACTCCTATGTAATGGATAAGCAACTTGTTCTGATCTATCTATCTTCATTGTTGTTGGCACAATATTGTCATTAATATTTCGTAAGAGCAGTTGATGTGGACAATTGTTCTGCAGGATCTCATTTCATAGTAATGTCTTTGCTTCATTGTCTATGAGATCATAAGTGTCTTGTAGAGAGACCATTTTTTCAGAATTTTTTTGTGTTGCACACGTTTTTTGATGATTGTCGTTTTTCTTTGTTTGGCCAACAGTCAGCTTAATTGCTTCCGGTAGTTAATTTAAAAGATGCTGCTGGAGAGTTATTGTATAAGAGTCTTAGTCTGATTTGCATCTGTCATTTGTGCCGTCATGATTCCCAATTTATAGATTGGTAGCTTCCATGTTATTATTAAGATCATTTATAAGTGGAAAATATTTTTGGAACAAATATTCTTTAGCTATTTCTGTGTTCAGTTCTAAAGCTAATAATCAAAGAATAAAATCACAAATGTTCAGTTAATAAAAGTAGAGCTGTAATTGGAATTCGAAAGAATTTTTATCTGCAAACGAATTCAAAGAAGTTTGAAGATTATAAATATTTGTTAACCTCAAGCATTCAAATCAGCACTTCACTTTTTCTTATTCCAGATTCTTTTCTTTTCTTCTAAATCTTTTTTTATATTGGGTCACTGCCACCAGTTGTTGTAAGCTTTATTCTCACTATCTGCTTCTTTGTTTGTCCACCCATACCTTTTCGATGTGTTTTCATGTCTTTACGACTCTTTTTTGATGTTTTTTTCTTTATGTGCTTTGTATTCAGATTTGATAACTATATAAATGCGATCAACCGATAATTTAATTTTCAAAAATCATAAAGGAAAAGATTTAAGTTATAATTTTAAAAATCAATAGAAACAGATACTAATAATCTTAATAAAAATATCTTTGGACTTAGTCTAATTTAAAACGAGGTAATAATAATTATTATTTGATTTAATTAAAGAAAGAGAAAAATAATACAACCAAAAATTTAAAGGAAATAATAACTCACATTCATTTTTACTAACATCTACTAAGAACTCGCGCTGTTAAGATTGAATAACAAGCATTAAACAACACAAATCCAACGGTACAATCTATCATTTCGAATTGCCATAAGAATAATTGATACAATAAATAAATATCGATAACAAGTTACTATATAAGTACAGTTCATATAATAAGAAAATAAGTATATATAGTTACAAAATAGGATAAACATTCTTCCGGAAAGTACGTAGAAAAGTTAGTAACAGAACTGATATTATCCCAAGCGGAATTGAACAGATTTTGTTCTTATTTCTAATATAATATTAATAATAATAATATAATAATAATATATAATGATAATAATATCAACTAAGATTTGTGTAATCGAAGTCCAATTTTGTGATTAGTTTAGTCTTATACGAATTTTGTATTACTTTTAGTTCTTCAATGACATCAAGCAAATGTTAGAATTGTAAATATGAATTTTATTTAGAATTTAAGTTTGTTTTATGTATTAAAATAAATAAATAATAGGATTATTTGAATAATTAAGTTAATTAAAATGGCTAAAGTTAAGAAACATGTCCTACAATAAAATTTTAAAATTGTGGAGTGTATTGGAAAAATCTATATAGATTATTTATTTTAAATTCTTTAATAACTTTTTGTATTATTTTAGAAATCTCCTTAAAATTAATTATTTGAAAAACGGTTCAAAGAAGGTCAAATTATAATCAATTGAAAATTATCGAGGAATCCTTCTTTTAGCATTAGAAGCAATTGGAATGATATTATTATTTTTTTATAAAAAATTGACTTCGAATTGATTGAAGAGGAGATTTGATCCAAATCCATACTAAAAAATATATAAAAAGTTTCAGAATTAAAAACTTGATTCAAAAATTCAACTTGCCTTTTTTCGACATTCTGAATAGTATTTTCGGCTAACACAAAAAATTATATTTATAAAATGATATCCATTATTAAACTAACACTCAACAAATATTAGCAATTTTAATTAAAATAAAACCAACAATTTAAAATTATTTATTGAGATAAAAAAAATTGCAAACTCCTCGACAATGAAGAAATATCTGGGTATAGAAATATAATTGATGGCCTAAATATCGTCGTAGAAATTGTTAGAGTTGATTTTTGGTTCATAATCTAAAATTGAATTCTATATAAAAATTACATTAAAATATGATTACAAATAAATTTTAATATAAAGTAACTCACGAAAAGTCATTACTTTAACATTGGGTCAAAGGACCCTTTTTCTTAATTTAAGCCAATTATTGTAAACCGTTAGGATCAAAGGAAATTGAAAATCATATTTAACATGATCATTTAAACAAATTAATAATCACATAACATAATATCAGTTTGAAAATACCGGCAATTATATTGTCCAGGAATTTTAATAAATATTATAAATTAAATTTGAGATTATTTAATTTTTTTTTAAATTTAGAAAATAAATGGAATTATATTTTTTATTATAAATATTTTAAAACAATTTTTGGTAATGAATTCTCATCTAGGCGGAGTTCTATTTATCAATATCTTTGAGCATCTTTCGTTACATTTGCCAGTTCCAGTTAAATATCATATTACTAGAAGTAATTTAATAAATCTATAAACATATATTAGTCCAATTTATAATATTTCAAAATAATTGTGATAATTAATTCTTTCACAGATAATGATACTTTTCCAAATACTAGTGGACAATCGCCAATGCGTATATCAGTTTCAGTTCCAGATTTAATAGGTTATTTAGCAATTTATATTCGGAGATTTCAAGAAAATTATAATAATGAATTATCTCACAGATAATACAACTTTCCCAAATACTCCTGAACAAAACCAGTTGTGTAGAACATCTTCAGCTATGAATGGTGTTTCAGATGGTAATTTAGTAAATTTATAAAATACACCAGATATATATTAATATTCCTAATATATTTCAAAACTAAAATTCCTTTCTTTTAATTAAAAAACCGAACAATGATTTATTTTATTTTCTTTGCCACTTTTATTAGCTATTGAAATTGGAACGAATAGTATATGATATGATATATTAATAAACAATTTCATAAATCTAAATATAAGATAACCATACATGATCAACAAAATATTAACGTATTATACAACATCGATACACTTGCGTAAGTATTTGGGCTAATGTTAAAAACAGGTCCTAAAATAAAATTTTAAAATTGTGGAGTGTATTGCAAAAATCTATATAGATTATTTAATTAAATTCTTTAAAAACTTTTTGAATTTTATATATATTTGAGTAAAATTTTAGTTATTTAGAATCAAATAATACATGAATAGGATTTTTAAGATATCCTAAAAATTAATTATTTGAAAAGCGGGTCAAATTAGGTCAAAATTTAATTAATTGAAAATTAGTGAGGACTCCTTCTTTTAACATTAGAAGCAATTGGAATGATATCTAAAATTTTTAGAGTTATTTTATAAAAAAGTAACTTCGAAATTATTGAGAAGTGCCAGGAACAAGGTACTTGTGTTTACTCTCAAAATAAGTTTTTTAATATCTATTTAATAGATTAGATACATAGATCCCAAACCTGTCGATGTTGTAATGAAATGAAGATTTGATTCAAATCAAAAAAATCGTACTGGTGAAGATGCCAAAAATATACAAGTTTCGAAATTCAAATAGGGACTTGGTTCAACAATTTAGCTTTGTTCCTTTTCGACATTCTGAATAAATTATTTTTGGTACACTGGGCTCACACAGAAAATATTTTTAAAAATATATTATATTTACAAATCCATTAGTAAAATAACAATCAACAAATATTGACAATTTTTATTAAAATAAACTAATAATTAAAAATTATTTATTGAGATACATCAAAATTTGTAGGTTCCTCGCCAATGAAGAAATATCTTGTCATAGAAATATAATTTCAAGGTTAAATATCGTCATAGAAATTAACGAGAAATGTTTTGAAATTGCCAAATATAGTAGCGGGCATCGAATACATGAATTTTTGATTGTTAGATTTGATTTTTGGTTTTTAATCTAAAATTGAATTTTATGTAAAAAATTCATTAAAATATGATTACAAATAAATTCTAATATCAAATAATTCACGAAAAGTCATTACTTTAAAATTGGGTTAAAGGACCCTTATTCTTAACTTAAGCCGAGTTATTCTTAAGATTTTAATAATCAACACGAATTTATTGATTTTATTTACATCTTCAAAGTTAATTAATTGTTTGAATAAAAATTAATTATTTAAAATTAATTAAATAAATATATAATTTTAAATATATGTATTCTTCCTGTTTTATAACATTTTATCTAACTAGAAAAAATATTTGATTTCAATGAATTTATAAATGTTTTGTTTAAATAATATTCAATTAATATTTTTTAAAACTTTACTTACTAAGCACAATGACTTCTATTGGAACAGGAGTAAATATTATTTAATTAAGTTAATATTTTTATTGAAATATTTAGTATGATCTTTCTGCTTCTCAATTTTCTCCAGAGGGTAAGGTATTTCAAATTGAGTATGCTTACAAAGCTGTAGAAAATAGCGGGTAAAATTTTAAATTCTTTAAACTTCATTGAAATTGAATTAAAGCACTGCGATTGCAATTAAAGCTAAAGATGGAGTTGTTTTTGCAGTAGAAAATATTGTTGCTTCTAAACTTTACGAACCTGCATCAAATAATCGCATTTTCCACATCAGTCCTCATATTGGAATGTGCATTGCTGGTTTATTGGCTGATGCTAAGCACTTAGTTGAAAAGGCTAAAGATGAATGCGCTTACTACAGACAAACAACTGGTGAACCAATTCCGCTATCAAGTTTAACTCAACGACTTTCTGAATATATCCATGTGTATACACTTTATAGTGCAGTAAGACCATTTGGGGTTTCAGTTATGCTATGTTCAATGGATAAAAACGGACCAAATCTTTACATGATTGAACCATCGGGTCTTTATTATGTGGGTTTTAAATTTTATTGAAAGGTCTCGTTGATATTTATTGTATTAGTCATATACTGGATGCGCAATAGGAAAAGCTAAACAAAATGCAAAAACTGAAATCGAGAAGATGGATGTTACTAAAATGTCATGTAAAGATTTAATAAAGGAAGCTGCAAGAATGTTTGTATATAATTTATTTTTTAAAATATTTTATTTTAATTATAGAATATATGTTGTGCATGATGAAATTAAAGATAAAAATTTTGAATTAGAAATGAGTTGGATAGGCGAAGCTTCTGAAAATTGCCATAGACTCATTGAAGGTGATGAATTAAAAGAAGTTGAAGCATATGCTCAGAAAGCTATTGAAGATGAAGATAGTGAGGATGATTTGTGAACAAAAATTGTTGAATAAGAAATTTTTAATAGTTTTATGTATTCTTGTTGATGTTTATATATTAAAGCTAAAGTATCTTAACATATGTTTAATTTTTGTTTTGGATTTTAAACGTAACTTGAGTAAACGTCATACATTGTGTTACTAAAACAGATCGTTGATATTCGCAGATTATAAATATCTTTAGTAATTAAAATGAAAAATCAAGTAGTATTTAGTGTTATCATATTTTATGACATCCCTAGTAACTATTTTTATCGAAAATTTTGTGACAAGTCATTTATCAGAAAGTTAATTGAGTTTTGATAACATCAAACCGTTTCTGGGATACTTAGACCTTGAATAAGTAAAACTAAGTTAGGCCAATCAATCAGTCAAATTAGGAAACCGAATTACTAATCAACTTTTTGATTTTAGAAATGTATAAAAAACTATTATAATTATATATAGAAAATTTTAATCGATATGGAAAAGTTTCCAATTACTAAATTACCAAATAAAATAAAATTTTTTAGACTGAATATCATGGAGTAATCAATAATCACTTTATTAACATAAAATAAATGTTAGATATTTATTCAATGATAACATATATTTCATAATATTTTTTTAAACCATTTCATCACTACAATAAGGGACAACATCTTTCAAAGGAATCAATCTCAATGTTCCATTCGCTAATTTGGTGACAGCTTCTCCGTTTTCTATTGATAAACACTTTCCGTAATTTTCAGGATTCATAATTTGGGGCTCGAAATAAATAACATTGCTACCAGATTCTGGTTCTTTGCGAAACACAGAATTTATTCCAACATTTATAATACGCTTTCCATCAACCAATTTAACGCTAACATTACCATTCCTTTCTCCTTGTATAACACCTTTTTGGACACTATTGTCCGGTAATGAAATTAAAACTTCGACATTTTTTACTAAATGTGCTCTTGGTAATGGTTCAAGATTTCCATAAATATCTGTGTTATTGTTTTCATGAGAACTGGAATAACCAGGACTTGCCGGTGTAAAGGCATAGTAAGGATCCATTGTAGGTGTTTGAGGATAATGAACAGGAGATTGAGGAGGAGTGTTATTAATTTTAGAATACCAGTTTCCAACATCACTTTCGTCATCATCAATATCATTATTTTGGCGACTGCTACTCATATAAGCTGGAGTTTTCGCTTCCGAATTTTCAAATAAGTCATCACCACTATATAAATTATGTGCAGGCGTAGCTGCTACTGGATCAAAAGCACCAGCTCGTGGAGTATCTGATCCAGAATGACCAATACGTGGAGTATGAGATGAACCAACTTGAGGTGTGCGACTGCCATCAGCGTAACGATTGTTGAATGGTGTAGTAGCACCATACATCGGAGTTTGTGAACCATAATTAGGAGTTTTACCACCGAAAGCAGATGAGGCACCGGTATAGCTCGATTTAAACGGAGTTGCAAACGTAGAATCAACCATCTGTCCATCACTGTTGCATATTCTAAAATTTTCTTTAGAAACTTCAACAGATTTGAATTCAGAATGCAACTCAATAGTAGCTGCATCTAACTTCAAATCTTTTATAATTCCAATTTTTCCTTTTAGAGGACCTTTGACTATTCTAACAGTTGCTCCAATAAATTTTCGCTCGTTTCTTAAGGCGTTGGGGGCTTTAAAAACTGGTTTGGGATTATGATTTTCTGATTTAGAATGTATTCTTGGACTTTGAGGAACAGAATTAAAAGAACCATTAATAGGTTTCGACATGATTAGAGAACCTTTTTTGGCTACATGATTTCCTCTAGTTGCTATCAAACCGCGATTTTCA
Source organism: Platydemus manokwari (assembly GCA_037951405.1). NCBI lineage: Eukaryota > Metazoa > Platyhelminthes > Tricladida > Geoplanidae > Platydemus > Platydemus manokwari. The sequence goes on from JBBMOY011084409.1 coordinate 8,475, forward strand.
GCGAAATTGTTGTTATATATAAAAACAAATCCTTTCCAAATATGTCGAACCTCTCCATGTTTTCCAGCACAATTTCCAGATACAATATCTACCATATCTTTGTGTCGAATTTCTTGTTTATGACCGTCGAGTGTGACGGATTTATTATTACTTTTTTTCGAAAACGAAGAATTAGTTTCCAACATTACTTCCTTATTCATATTTGTTAGGACTTTCATCATTGATTTTTGAAATTGTATAATAACACCAACTGTTTTGGGATCGATTTGAATAAGGTCACCAATGAGAAACTTGTTACTAACTGGTGCTTCTGCGGAGAAACTTGTGGCTGAAGAAAGATCCATTGGTTTGACTTTGAATTGATTAATATTATTATCGCTTAGAACTACTACCGTATTGCTATCACTATCAACAACAATTCCAGTTTCTCCCTCATATTGACCACTCAAAACACGTACATGATTTCCAACATTAAAAACTCGGCGCAATTCATCTGGTCTAAATGACATGTTTTGTTTTAGTTCCGTAGCATGAACTACAATATTTTTGTTATCAATTGACACAACCTTTCCACGAAGCTCTTTTAAAGACCCAGCGACAACTACAACTTGATCTCCAATATTAAACATCTGATCAACGCTTTCCAACCCTTTTTTTACTTGCTTAGCTACTTCAACATTATTAATATTTTCATTGAACTTCTCTATTTCATGTACATCTGGTTTTACTCCTTGAACATCAATAAAGCTTAACTTAAAATCTTTATATAGAAATCCTTGTTCGTCAAAATCGTTTTTTCTAAACGAATAGTATTTACCATTTTTTGTTACATCCAAACCTAATTCTGCGATTTTTTTGCGATTAAATAATGCTGGGAGTGGTTTAACAAAAAACTTCTGCTTAATGTATTTATTTTTATCTTTCGCCAACTGTTTATAATCTATTCGTGGAATTAACTGAACCATAACAGAATTTTGGGCTTCATCAATCGATATTACTTTAGCCAAATCACCGCGATACATCCCTTTGTTTATTCGAACATACTGGCCTCTGTCTAATTTTTTAAAAGCCTTTAAAACTTTCATTATTTCTGTCATTTCAGAAATTGGTATCATTTTTATATTTGAAATTCCAAATGAAATAGACTTGAGATCTTGTGCTGCAGTTTTCACATGCGTTTCTTTATAAGCTTCCATATAAATATAACCTTTAACACTGTCTTTACTAAAAACACTAAGTACATGCAAAGGTCTGTTTGTCATACGTAAAATATTAAATTTATGCATTAGTTTTAAAACTGTGTTTTTCTCTTCACCATCAAAACATTTTATTTGCCATATATTGGCATCTTTAACACCAGGTAAACAACTTTGCTGTGTGATAGTGTTTGCCATAGCATTACCACTGCCAAATTCATCGTCACGATCCATTTCATATTTCTGTCTATAATGTTCTTCTATTTCCTCTTCGTTTTCCAAATTAAGACTACTTTGTCTAGCACGATTATCATACTTAACATATTGCATTGCATCCTGAGCTTCAGCAACTTCCTCTGGATTATCAATCATATCATCATAATTATTCTCGTCGTCATAATCTTCATCTTCTTCATCATCATCATCAACTGCAGCTTCGTCGAGAATATAATTCTAAGTTTACTTATAAAATAAATAAATTTTATTTTTAACTTACCCCGATATCTTTGCGCCTTTTCGCATATCTGCTTTCTTCTTCGTCATATTCTTCATCAGATTCATCAATTCGTCGCTTTTTATTTCTACTTTTTTCAGGAACTATTTCATTATCCGATGAGTCTGACATAATAAAAATATAATCGACAGCTTACTGGTAATTAAAACCAGAATATTCAAACAACGTGTACAAATAAACAATAACCTCGAAGAAAAGTTAAATATGAATTAAGAGGATGAAAATATTACAACCAATACTGAATAACCTGAAAAGAATAAAATTTCAAGCTAAAATTAAAAAAAACATTAACTTTTAGTTTAGTTTTATTAATTTAAAAATTTATCATTATTTATTGGACTTTTTAATTGTCATACAATTTTAAGATGTATTCAAATTAACTTGCAAATATTTAAGTGCTATCAAATTGTGTTATCATAAACCCTGCAAAATTAATACGTCACATAGCAACATGTTTGAATTTTAATGGTAAAAATTATTCATTGATAAATACCGTGTATTATGAAAATTTTAAATTATTTTAATGAATTTGCTAATAATATGTTTTTAAAATTACTTTTTTTAATTAAATAATATTAAATTAATTATTATTATAATTGGTTTACTTTTTCTACAAATTAATATTTTTGAAATGGCCTATTTTTATTTTATTATTGTAATGTAGTTATTGCCAATTTGTGTTGTGATGATTTAGAAATATTAATGAT
>JBBMOY011085520.1:2500-10890 GCA_037951405.1 Platydemus manokwari
GTAAATATTATAAAATATATAAGAATATTTTAAATCGGTGGAAATATCGTTCTTATTTTTATAAAGTAATTAACTCAACTCTTAATGATGATATTAATACTGTAAAACAAACTTCAATTTATATGAATTTAATTATTATTTAATGTAATACTTAAAATTAATCTCATGAATAATTTACCAATATATTTGGATTATTGGAAAATGCAATGAAGAAATTTTTCAAATGAGTTTATATTATTGTTTTATTTACTTTTTACCGGGCAAAAAACCTTTTATGTCAATTATTTGGAATGGAGAAAATATGAGAATAAATAATTCAAAGCAGCTTTAGTCTAAAGGAAATTATATTTTAATTTTCATCGCATACAGAAACATTGAATTCAATTTATTGGCAGTATCATTTTTATGACATGATAATAATTTCAATGACGATTTCAGAGAAACCTGCCATAAATATTCATTGGTGAAATAATCGATTGTTAGTCGTAAAATTTATTATTCTTGTTAACATCATTATTATTTAATATTATTGTTACAATTATCATTATTATTTATATGATTATTATTAACAATATTATTATTATAATTATTATTAAAAATAATTTTTTATCTTAATTTTCTTTATATTTTTAGTTTTTTCAAAATTTATCCAAAAATCTGAGAATTAAAAACTTAAATTTTGTCTAGAATGTTAAAAGAATATTTTCGAGAACCAAAGGTCTACTTTGGGTTTTCACGAGCAATAACTTAATTCTCAAATTTCTATCGATCTAACTGGGACACAATCTACTTTAATCCATGCGATAGGGATATAGGATGACTGAAATGATAACAAATTACAAAAATAATATAATTAAAAACCACACATTGTTAACTGCGTGACAAATCAACTATGAATGACTATTGAAAACGTCGGAATAAAATTTAAATAATTGCCACATACAACCACGATAAGCATAAGTGTCAGTAGGCAATCATATAGCCTTGACTGTCTATCTCTAATTGCATTTGATTATCAATTGCCACACATCAACAGCAGGCAACGAACATATAAAACGAGCAAAGATCTAAAAAACAAGCCAACGCACTTAATAAATCAATAAAAGAAGTCAACTCTCAAGGACAACTACCCGCCATTTATGGTCGATAATCTCTGTCGTTAATTTTATCTTTCGGAAGTTAACCCACATGATTTAATTTGTGGAACATTTCTTTTTCCGAGTAACTTTGATTTACGATTACAATTATTACTCTGAGCATTAAGCATCAGCATTTTGTAATAGGATTAATATATCCATCTCTTGTTAATTTGTTTTGTAAATGGTAAAAATCCTTTTGACCACGGTTAATATAATTTATAAGGTGCTTATGGTGCACACACTTTTCAGTGTGTATTTACAGTTTACATTGATTTAGCCTTTATTTACTAACTTCATTGATTAAATTTTTGTCTCCAAAATTCTATTTGTTTTTTATATCAACAATTTCCAACAACATCATTACCAAAATTGTTATAATTTATATTAATTCAGTATATTCTGGTATTGGACCTGGTATTCTCCTTCATTTTGTTATTCTATACATGCTTGTTTTTCTGGGGTACTTTTTCTATTATATTTCTGAGGATTTTAAAATGAATTGAAATTTAAAAGTTTTTATAATCAAATTTTATATTGAAAAATATTATCTTTTTAAAAATAATTATAATTAAATATAATTTTGTGTCGTCATTTTCAGCTTGTTTAAATGCGTTCTTTATTAGATAATAATGGCTTACAATACCAAAGACGTTTTGTATGGCACTTTATTTCAAAACCCGATGCAAATCATATCTTATTGTTTCAAATAATTAAGTATTTTTTTAGAATCTAATATTTTAACTCTTAATAAATTAATAATCTCATTGGTGGAATATACAAAACAGTTTTTATAATTTTAATAATTATCATAATTATAATCATTATTATTTTTTTTTAAAAAAAGATTATAAAATAATTTTATTCAGCTAATTTGAAGAAAGAGATAATATTTACATTTTCCTCATAGATTTCGACCTAAAATATCGGTACACATCAATTATAAGTAAATTAAAATTTATTCTACCACTAATGAAAGTTATTGTGAGTAATTATATTTCACACACCAGTGATATTGATTGTGATTTATTGATTTAATTAAAACAAATATAAATCAACATTATCGTTGTAGAGAGTCGACCACCGTATGAAATTTTGTCAAAATTTATCGAAAAATATCAAGACTGGCTTATACCTGAATATTTAGGTAATTCGAGACCAAAGATCGCGGCAGACAAACTAATCGGTGAGATTTATCATTGATACAATTTTGGTTTATTTTCCCTTGCTCTTACACATATTCAAGCTCATTTTCATCAATATCATTATCAAAGAAATCATTCACATAAACAATTGTCAGATCAATGGGGTATTTATCGTCAATAAAAGCAATTTTGTTACAAGTGGTTCTTTGAATGTCATTTGCCAAGATGATACTGCTTTACAGATTTGGTTTCGTTTTCACGTTTTGTATCGTCGAATTTTCTTAATATTTTATAGACAAAATCATAACCCTTATAGAATAGCCAATTTCCCAATGTTTTAAGGATAACAAAATAAATATTCAGTTCTCAAAAAAACATTTCTTCATATCAATTAAGAAATTCCATATTTCCTGTTTCATATTCCATTTTTTCATACAATGATTTGTGTTTGTTTAAAAAATGGGAGAACCAAATTTATAAATATAGTAACTGGGAGTTTAAAAACACCGAAACGGCACTGTTTAGTCTTCCTAGTGTAAACTTAAGTAAGTAAACATGTATGCTCACTAAACTATATTTTAGCAAAAATTTTACAATTTTATTGAATCGGATAACGCAAAGCCTAATAAAAGTGCAGTTATTAAGATACGGGTCTTTTGGGTCACAAATTTGGGCTCTTGGCTGAGTGACTATTCCTGACCTTACAAATACTATCGAAAATATCACTATTATGCCTTACTTGTTTACAGCTTCTCGAGTGTGCAAACAAATCTGTATTGTTAAAATAATTAAATTACCTCTTTTGCGGTTCTGGTTACTATCAACTCGTAAAGCCTTGAATGATCTGACAAACTTAGTTTATTTAATGGTATCCTTGGAGAATGGCCTGTTGGTTCTGATTGATCTAGAAGAAGTTGATTCGGTAAAGAGATAATTCTTCTACTTTCAATTGATTTTCTTTGGAAATTTCACCTTGATAATTTTTATTATCTAATTGTCTCAATTTCTGTTAATAGCAATCTTCATCTGGTTTTCTCGATATTTATACCGATTTACTGGCACTATTGTGTACTAAAATGTTATTTATTGATTTATTTTCATTTTCATACCATTTAGAGTGAACTAATGTGCAAATATTTTATTTCGATATTTTAATGACAAAAAGGACCAAATTTTTTTTAGCTAATTTATTAATATTTTTTATTTATATTATATTCCTAATTTCGTGATCTCTTCAGCACTTTAAATACTAAAATTTGAAAAATACTTTCAAATGCGAAAATTTAAAATGAAAACACCACATTTAGATGATGAGTAGATCTAACTAAACGTATGCACACCAAGAAACCTGTACTCAAAAACCGTATATAGAAATTAAAGCGTTTCTTTTGCGTCATTAAAATTAGCTAAGATTGGCAAGTAAGAATTTTGCTTTAAAATTTTATCAAACAGAATTTTGGATCTGAATATGATTTAATGGCGATTGGGGGAATTATTTTATAACGCATTATCTTTAAGTAGTTTTCTGATTACGCATTGTGTAGTACTGTACATACATAAAGAGGAAATCCTAATTTCAGTTAATAGATAATTCTGGAAAGTATTCCAAGTATTAATTCGATAATCTAAGCTAGGAGTTAGATTGTGTCGTAATATTTGTTGATAAATGAGATAAATCTTTGTGTTCTTATTGAATGGTTCTGGTTGGACATATAAATGGAATGATTCAGAACAAAAGCTAGTTAAGGCTAATCAATAATAATCATAATAAACGTAATTATATATATATATATATATGTAAAGAGTATATTTACGAGTAAAAAGCACCCAGAAAAATATTCATGAACACTCAAATAACTTTTACCATGTTTTTTGTAATTAAATAAATGCTCACATTTAGTTGATCTCTATGAGCAATTACGATGAAAACAAATGCGAGTTATTCAAGAATTTTTCACGCTGAGCATTTTAATGTTGCTTGAGTAGTGAAAAATCTAAATACAAACTCATAATGAAAATGGAATGATATTTTTTTTTCATTTTAATAATTGATAAAGTACTTTCAATTTACAACTCTGCTCCTATACTCTAGTTGTTTATTTGAGATAAGAGCATGAAGCTGAAATTAAATATTTAATGAAATATGTTGTCGATTAATAATTGTCAATAGTTTGTCAGTCACTATAGATATCAGATGATAAGAAATTTTCACCGAATTAACGCGTTGATTAATTAAAATATAAAACTCATCATTTAAACTCGACAAATAAAAATAGAATTAGAAAATCTAATGAACCCAGAATCAACAAAAATATATTAAAAAGAAATAAGTTGTTATTATTATTATTTAATAGTAATCCAGATTAAAGTTCAGAACAACACTTGAAAATATTATAAGAATAGCAGATATTTAAAAGCAGTTTAGAAAATAGAATTAGTGAAATAATTGTTTATTAAATAATAAAAAATCTAATCCAGTATTGATTTTAGAAATCATAACTAAATAATAGGATGACTCGTTGAATTAACCGAAATAATAAGCCGTCTTGATTATTCAGTGAGTGATAGAAATAATTAACTGAACGAATAATAAAATTTCTAAATTTAAAACATAATTGCTAATAATCATAATTATAAAATAGATATCAAGAAATCAGTATAATTTTAAAGCATGTTTTTATTAAGCAATTAATTGTGATGATGTGGCAATCAAAATTGATTTGGAAAATTAGCTATTATGAATAGAAAAATTATATTTAAATATTATTATACTCCAGGAGATATCGTTTCAATAGAAGACTTAAAACGAAAGAATTGTGTTTTATTGTGATTTGATTTTCTTTGCAATTTATGCAGTTGCAAGGCATTAGCGTAGAGTATTTTTGGTGAATATGTATATGTGGTCTGTATCTCAAATAGAGTTCGTATCAGCCTCATGGTATCAGTTAGACAACCGAAAATTACACATGATCACAATTTTAATAAAATAACTGTTATACTCGGTTTTGACCTGAATGAATTCTCATCAGAATGACTTCCATGTCTATATTATGTTTTTGAGAGCCAATCCAGTTAATTAATCACAGACACACGGTTATTTCTAGCTTTATGGTGTTTTAAAATCATATGAGCTTCTCCATATATATAATCAATATCTTTAACAGTTATTTTTAAAGGATAATTCGAAAATTGTTTAAATTATTTTTCCTCCTTTGCAATGGTCTTGAAGAACCTTGAATTGAATTTAGACTAACAAGTTTCGAAACTATTGTTTGACTGCGTCTAATATCAAATTAATCGCAACCCCGAGTATAAAGGAGGTGTGTTAAGCATCGTATAAAGTAGTTGAGTGAAAATTCAATGGTCATATTATGTTTACACTTTCATGATCAATCTGAATTTCTATAAAATCCAGTTTGCATACTTATTTAAAATTAAATTTTCAACGAAATGCTCTAAGTTTCTTATTGTATTTGAGATTACCAATATTTCAACTTTTTACCCTCTTCTAATGAGTTACTGGACTGATTTTAAACATTGTTGGTTGTAGCTTCGACGATAATAATTTTGATTGATAATAAAAATACATTTAACTCTGAACTGATTACTACAAATGGAAGGATCGGCTGAGAAGGCACTTGTAATATATCGATGGATATAAAGACATAAATGATTGATTGAGTCAAATTATCTAACCAAATATAATTTTACTTTTGAACTTTAAAATAATAATTTGTATAATAAATTAATTTCTATATTTTGAGCTTTTAGTGATTTTTAATGAATTTGTTAATTTAATAAATTACAAAATAAAAGGCAGGAAATCCAAATTTAAAAACATTACATATTTATCCAGTTCAGTTAAGCCATTGAAGAAGGCACGAAAGTGAATTGTTAATAGTTTTAAGCAAAAATTTGAAATCCATTTTCTTGACTTTGAAATATTGTTTTGTAAAAATTTAACCAAATTATTTAAACAAGTTTTATAATATAAATTCTCAATAAATTTTCGTCAATTTTAATTCATTTGAAAATTCTCTAATCATCTAAATTAAAAGTCTTTTGTCTTACATTTTTATTTTATTTTTTCTCTTTTTCATGATATAATTTTTATTAAAAAGATTTCATGATAATAAAGCAGTAAAATGATTGTGATAAATATCATAAATGGATATGAAGATAAAAAAAATTATTATTTTCACATTATTTATAGAACTATAAAGAACAAAAACATGTTCAATGAATGTTACAGATAATTGCAAAATGGGTTTCTATTTACATGTTATATGATGTTAGTTGCATGATAAAATGGAAATCCTTTAGAACTAAATAATGATATTTATTAAGTGTATCATTCTAGGCGTAAATTGTTTTGTATAGATTAAAAGTAAATAATATTAGCACCAAATAGTTGCTACCATTGTACAGCATGTTTGTGAGTAGTAGAAACCCGATTTCAATTGTTACCTAGACAAGACACTCTACACAGAACGTGAATAGTATTGTTCTCTAGAATCAGTATGCTTAAATGATCAATTTAATTTAATTAATACTTTACTAAAAATGACCTTTTCTCTTTCGGTCCCAGTGTAAAAGAAAAGCAGAAAAATCCAAACTATCATTTTTTTATCAGACGGAGATTTTATTTGTTTACGAAAATATTCTAGAATTTCAGGAATTATGGGTACTTGGTAGAAATCGATAATGATGACTGATTGATTGAGCCATTTGCAATTACAAGAAGTAGGTCATCCATTGACCAGTTTCCCATTTCTTTATATCCAATGGTAATGGATGACATATCTGATCTACTATTCATTAATTTTCTTATCCATGTATTCAAATTAGTGGCCATTTAATTCATATTGACTATCGTTTCGTGCTTGGACACTAATGCTACAATTTGATTTTGTTCCTTTATCAGAGGGTCGCTCATAATTACAATTATAATCGAAACACAGTGATTCAAGGTAATTGATGAATAAAATTGGAATGATGGATCTGGTAGTATTCATCAATATTGAGTGATATTTGTGGAGATCCAGTGTATTAAATTGCATTCATTGAGAAAATATTTTAAAATACTTAAAATCATACGAAATTCATTGTTAAAAAGTGCATTTTTGAAGTGAAAAATGAAGAATAAAGGAAATTAAAAATAGAAATTTCGATTTCATTGTCGTATAAAATACTTTTTGTAATTTTGTTTTCAAATAAATAAACGTTAATTTTAGAATTCATCTCTTACATTTCATGAGCTTGCAGGCAGTGCTTTAACTGTTTTCCCGGCTCTTCAACTCCACTAAATCGATAACATGGGAAATAAATTATAAATTGATTAATTAAGTAATTTGTAATAAATAGAAACTGTGATTATTATTATTATTATTATTATTATTATTATTATTATTATTATTATTATTATTATTTCTATTATTATTATTTACTATTATTATTATTATTATTATTATTGCTATTATTATTATTATTATTATTATTATTATTTTTACTATTCTTATTGATCTTATTATTGATATTATTAACATCATTATCACTTTTATTATTGTTATAGAGCTCTTATATAAACCTGGATTGGAACTTTTTATTTAAACTAAATTTCTTTAAAACATACATAAGTATAACCTTTGGCACACAGATATCACAATTCTCTTCTAAGCGAGTCAAAATTAATAGGATATTGGGTGCAATTAAATCGTAATACAACTCGGAGTTCGAATTAAATCGGTTTAAATTCAACTCAAAGGCATTATAAACATTGTATTTGTGGTCATGGATTTAATACATTGTATGTCACCTCTTTTTTAGACAAACCAACAGTGCTGCTGGATTTATTATCATTTTAGCACAAAAATCTGCGTATATATATTTATTAACCACTGTTAAAAGGTATAAATGTGTCGGAGAATGTTTTGAAGTTGTAAATATTATGAAATCGATAATTATTAATAATAATAATTTATAAATCTGAGAGTTATTGGTGATGAAAAGATAGAAAATAAAATCAGGGCAATAAAACGGCTGTTAAATTAAAGGTAAAATTAAAAATTTCGGGAGTTTATCAGGATGAAGCCTAATAATAATTAATTAA
>JBBMOY011086631.1:0-10889 GCA_037951405.1 Platydemus manokwari
TTTTATTCAAAATGTAAGATCAATTTTATATATATATTTGGAGAATTGATTTTTAATAATTCTTTGTCTTCTATTTTTATTTTGAGTTTCTTATAAAAATGATTGTTAAATGTCATAATAAAATTATTTCAACATATATGATGTTATCTGTAACTAAATTAAATTTTCAGAGGTTTTATGAATTATCCAGATAATATTGATTTACCAGATAGTGGTGGCTTAACTAATGGTGAGAATTATAGTGGGAGCACTAGTTCAGCATACGATGAAGTTAGTCCAAATACACACAATAGTACGACTGGTAGCAATGATAGTAATTACGAAAAAAATAACCAGTCGACTAACTCATCAAAAAAATCAAAAAACTCTCTTTTATCCCAAGAAGACAATCAGAACTTAACTGTGGAAGTTTTGGAAAAGACTTTAACGTAAACATTGTTAAACATTGAAAAGATTTGTTGAAGAATTATTCATGTCTTGCAGAGAGGATAAATCATCCAAAATTCGAGACATTGTTGCATTGATAACGAATTTGTCCGACACAGAAAAAATGCTTTTACAATTGAAATTCCCCTTGTCCGACAATGACAGTATTGGTTATGAATCGAATAATTTGGATTTGAATTCCAATTTTGATATCAATGGCAATTGTTCCCAAAACGAACATACGGTCGCTCTGACATGGGTGGTGTCGCATTTGGAAGAAAACAAATCGACCTGCCTTCAAAAACAAGAGGTTTATGATTCTTACAAGTAAAGGTTTTTTCTTTCTTTCTTCGAATGTCAGAGAAAAATTATTAATTTATGTGGTTTTTTTTTCATTGATAAATAAATATTTGTGTTTATTCACTTTCCATGAACAATTTCAAGCTGGTTGATAATTATAATTTTTTGATTATATATTATTGATTATAGATTATATTTAGCTGATCAATTATAATTTATTGATTATATATTATTTAAAAATTATGTTTTTTGATTATTTTTTTATTAATTATGTCGAATTTTTGTATTTGGAATTCTATTATTTAATGATGCTCAAATTCATCAAACAGAATCACATCGATTGCGTAATCATTATTTACACTAACCACAGAAATTACGCCATTTCGCACATAACGTAAATATTAAAACATGATTTTTGTCGGGTTTTTTTTAGACAAAAAATGCTAACCATTGTTTTGATTGATTTTTGAATTGTTTTTTTCTATTTTTTATCAGAACGTATTGCACCAATCACAAATTCAAATGTTTGAGTACTGCCGATTTCGGTAAAGTGATGAAGAGAGCGTTTCCAAAAATCAAAGCCCGTCGATTGGGTGCCCGGGGACAGTCGAGGTTTGATTGAATTTTGAATGGACAAAAATCCCCAACGATAAATTTCATTCTCGTTCCCTCCCATTAGATATTGCTATTCGGGATTGAGAAATCGACACGAGGTCCAATCGCCGATGTTGATCGATGTCGGTGCGAATCTGGAAGGCAATGATAACGGGAACGATTATCGGAAACGAGACAACAATACCAATAGCGAAGTCGAATCGTATTCATCGTCATCGGTCCAGACGGATTTGTCCCAAGTGCCGGAATTCGAACTCGGTCCAAATATCATTGTCGATTCAGCGTTGGTCATTATTGAATTCATCAAAAAAGTTGCACCGAACAAAAACATCACCAGTCTCAAACAAGCCGTCCGTCAATTGTTGATCAACAATCACGTCGAAACGCGTTCACCGCATGCGTTGCGATTGTTGTCGATATTTCAACAGATGGATGCACAAAAACCGCCCATTTATCCCAATAAAAAGTGTAAGTTTGTTATTGGAATCGATAATTTCTTGTATTGTTTTTCATATATTTTGATCCCAACACCTTGCTGTTCAAATAACCTTAATAACCTCTTTGATAACTGTTACGCAATGAGGTCTCCTAGATTATTATTTCATGTTTTGGCGATCAAATTGTTGGGAAATTGATTCAATATTTGATTTAATATTATTATAATTTTATTATTTACTCGAAACCCCTCAAGATAGAACCTGCTTCATTAATAACGGTTTGGTCGAATAACACCTGACTACCTGTTGGGGGGGGCATTTATTTACTCTTTAATTACGTTATTTATTTATTTTGATTATAAATTTTGTTAATTAAATTAAAATGAGTATATTATCGAAATTTGTTGTATAAATATTATTTATAGAATTGTTGTTAACAAGGCTAATTATCGGGGGGGGCACCTTCTCTAATGTTTGGCCAAGCTCACTCAAGAAGATAGAAATGAATAAAATATTACTTATAATTATTAATTTATAATAAAATATGAGATTATTAAAATAAAAAGAAAAAAATAACCGGTGGTGTGATGAATATGAAAATATGAGGATGGAATTGTTGTGAAATATTGTGGAGAAATTGATAGTGATGTGAGAACATAGATGATTGTAAAACAAAATATAATATAATATAAAAAGAAAAACAAACGAATACGATATTTCTCCTCTTAGCCGCCACTTTTGGGGAATTGGAAAAATGCGGCGTTTAAGAGGAGTTTTTGATAAGAAAAATAATAAAGAACAATCAAATGAACCTTTTATTTGTTTTTCATTGGGAAAAATGTGGCAGTTAAGTTAATAGGTCAATAATATTAAATTTATTTAATGGATCACTAAATATATTTCTATATTATTTTAAAGTCAAAATTCTTGCAACAATTCCTCTGTTTTTTGCAACATTTTTCCACAATGAAGATTTGACGAGCATTGGTACATGTGGTTAAATTTCCCAATTAAGTCATTAACATTTTTTGGGCAGTTTTCATTGTAATGAATATGTTGAAAAAAATGTGCTTTTTTGTCATTCCAATAAAGGAATTAGCATGAATAATTGAAAAATAATTCCCAATTTTTTGTAAGAAATTTAACAGGAAATGCTATTTTTAAATATTTGAAATTTCTTACCCTTTTGTTTTGGTAATTTATTTAAACCATTAGCAGCGAGTTATTCGCCTGATTTATGAGAAATTTGTAACAATAAATATATTATATAAATTATCGATATTTTATGAAGAAACAAATTAACTAACTCATCAGTATACTTGTGAGAGTACTTAAGGAAACTTGTTTATTATTTTTTTATCAATATTTATCGACGTTATTGATCGGGGAATTTTTTTTATGATACAGCATCCAATGAGCAAGTTATCAATCAAATCAAAAAAGAAGAAACTATTTCCAGCCCATGCAGTAAGTCGAACCAGGTTTCAAAGAACTATCATGCTGGATTTAATGATTTTGTGCTAGGTGCTACACCGCAACGCTCATCAACTGCCAGTCCACAAAATCAAAAACGTCGCAACACTTTTTCGTCTCCGACTCCGAATAAAGTGCAAATATTTTACGATTATTCCAAACTCCAATCACAAAATTCACCTATTCCCATTCCACAAAACTGCACCATATCCCGACCAAATACCAATTTCACTCCACATTTTTATAATTCCGCTTTACCACCAAATCATTTCTCCATGTCACACAATGTCAACATTCCATTAAATAATTTACGAAATGAAATCCCATCAGCTTCGCTTCTTGCACCTCCACAAAAATCATTTCTACCCACCACATATTCAACGCCAGTCAAAAACTCCCAAATCGTAGGTTTTATTTTGCTTTGTTAATATTTAATAATTTGTTGATAGTATTTTCTGTAATAATAATGATAATAATAATATCATAATAATAATAAAGATGATAATATCAATAATAATAATGATAATAATATCAATTATGATAATAATAATAATAACAATAATATCAATAATAATAATATCAATTATGATAATAATATCAATAATAATAAAGATGACAATATCAATAATAATAATGATAAAAATAATAATTTCGGTTTAATTTTATTGTTCATGATAAGAAGACCTATTTCGAAATGATAATACAGTCTAATCTTTCGTATTGTAATGCTTGTAATGAATATACATTGAATATGAACTTTATGATCTCAGAACTTATTTAGGGTTCATTTTAATATTAATTAAAGCCTGATTTTACAAATTCCTCATTATATAATCTTGTTTTATTATTATTCCATTTCGATAAATCGAACTAATGTACCCCTTTATCTTTAAACCATTATTTGATCTAGTATTTATAATGCAAGATGATATATTTTTTTCAATATATTATTATGTAATATATGTGTTTATGGATTATTATGTGGTTTTGCTCATGATTTTATTTGTTTTCTTTTATATATTATCCAATACTCATTCTTATATATTGTTCTGATTAAGTCAAGTCAAATATCTATCCTATTATGATCATTTGATTACGATTAAATGAATTTTTTATATCATTTTTATTATATTTAGTTTTGTTTATTACATTCCATTATTCGCCTTGATTTCCGATTAATGTTTTATTATTTGATATGCTGCCATCGAAATGAATTGGTAATTATCACTCACACATTTATCTTATCAGATACCACAACTCGAAAGTGATCTACTCGACAGAAACCCTTTGACGAAAAAAAAGCTCGAACTGCCGAATTCTAAAGTTTTATATCACAACAGTTCGGTCAATTATTCCACTGGGCCAGAACGTTCCATAAATATTGAAAGGAATTTAAAGAATTCATTTTATGATTCCACTGCTAGATATAATTATCCCACCAATTTATATGATCCTGCATCATTGCGCTTGGTATATATACATATATGTTATGTTTAAACCAGGCTTTTATAATGATTTGATTTGTATTTGTAGCCGTCAGCAATAGGAATGTGTCAAACTGATGATTATCGTCACCAAGAAGTCAGTAGTCCCATTGGGATGAATGAGTGAGATCGATTTATAATAATTATACATGCTTTCATATTTCTTGACGTTCAGGAGGTATCATCACGATCCAATGGAGGATGAATATCAAGAAATGGAAAAGATCGACGTAATAATTTTTTTCATAATGCTAATAATAATTATATAATTTTTATTACTATATTTTTTTTTGAATCAAACAATATATATCATTTTTTTTATTAATATAGACGATTAACTTTACCAATATGTATTTTATTGCTATGTCCTTAATATTTTTTTAGAAGTTTTAAGTCGTTATTTAGAGTTTCTTCATCAATATTATATTGTTCCAGTGACCGTGCACTGATGCTTAACCAAATTATAAATATCTTCTCTCATTTTTCTTTCACAGAATATAAACGGGTATCACGTGACACCACATTTACACAGTAATCTTAATTTTGCCTTTATATTACTGTGTTCTTGCACAGGCATTATCCAGAAACGTTATTATTTTTTACTTATTTTTAATGAATATATATAATTCATAATTTCTGTAGAATTATAATTAAAATAATTTTTTTCTTATAGTATAATGATTATTTTCTTATTTAATATTAATTATTTGATAAATGCTGGTTTTGAATTGCTTCAGAAATTTTATTTTTAATTCTATTAGTGACACCAAATAAATGTGTTTTATTGTGTTCTTTCAACCATGAACTTCTAAATTTCCATTTCACATTTTTGGCTTCGTTATTGATAAATAAATACTTTATTAGCGAAATAATAACAAACAACTTGATACACTTCAGATTAATTTTTACGCTTCGATATTTGATATTTTGATGCTTGTTGAATTTAAAGATTGGTTTAATAATAGCGTACTGAACATTTGAATGCTTCAAATTATTCACCAATGATGAATAATAAGGATAATAATAATACTCAATTCAATTTATTGATTGATAATCAGGAAATTTCTGTTGAGCAGTGCACCTTGTTTACCTAAACTATTCGTCATGTGTTGTACATATTTATTTGTTGAATCCTATTTCAAAAACCACGTGAGAAATATCTAATGCTGAATTTCATTTTTTTTCAACAAACATGGTATTATCACCAATTGACCTTGTTCTTATCACTTCCACCCATCTAATGAATCAATTTACGATAGAACCATTACTGACTATGTGGATTTATTCATCGACAACAATTTTTTTTTACATTTCATTTTGTATTATTGTGTTGTATAGCTATTTCATTGTACCATCGATATTGTACAATTTTGTATATGTTCAATTTTGTGTGTGTGTGTCTGCGAGGGTGTGTGTGCACCTTTTTACTTTCACATTTTTACTTTGATAAATTCGATATTTTCCTAACAACTCTGTTAAGCAAATTTTAAATAATAAAGAAATCCAATTACACACATGTAAATACACACTTATTGATGTATATGTAAGCAGCTGCTCTGGTTTTTGTAATTATGGGTTTTAAGGCTGTCTGATTCATCTTTGATGTGTGTCAAATTTTCTGTCGGATGTATATTGTGATCTCGATGTTGACGTGACTCAAGAATAACGCTTTTTTTGGGTGTTATAATATTTATATTTTTGTTATTGGCACCTTACTTTTATTATTAATAATTGTTGCTAGTTCAACTGTTGCTTTGTTTTTCACTGTTACTCTATCCCTCCTATTTTTTACATTGGCATTGGTCTAATTTCGATCTGGCGTCTCTGTTTTAACAGAGATTTTCATTTTATTATTATTTTATTATGTACATGATAATATGTTACATATATACCAATTTTTTTCAGTTATTAACATAAATATTTTCGAATACCATTTTACACTGATCCACAAGCACAACTCAATAGTGTTTCATTTTACAATTATGTAAATCAGATTGGGATTGTTATTTTTTTGCCAATCACGCACGCATTGTTATTTATACAATGTAATAATGAATGTTTCGTTTTAGAGTTCTATACCTTTGCGTCACATAGGAGATGATTTTTCAGACATGGACTTTCGACCGAGCCCAAGAATTGATAGCTATACCACTTACGCATTGGTTGATATATATTTTTTTCAATACCATTTTGTTAATTTGATGTTATATTTTCTAGTCTTCGTCCAAATATGGTTCAACACAGTCTCCTAATACCGGTAAATTATTATTCAATTAATTTTTTAATTACATCATTATTAATTAATATTTATTATCAATTCTTTAATCAGCTTTGATGTGCTTTATCGATCGGTTTTTATTTTTGATCTCCCATTGAATAATATTTCTCTAATATAACTATTTCTTGAAACCATTTTTAGCTAAACCATATCTGAATACACCCGGTAACTCACCCAATCACAACGATCTTGAACTGTCTGAATATGCTCGACGAGTAGATGGGTCCATGGGCCAAATATCGGTCAAGGTAATATTATAATGTGTATGTGAATGATAGGCAATGTTGACAACTTGACTAGCATGACCCGTATTCCGTTATGGATAAACCCAATTTTAAAGCAGCTTGGTCAGAAATGAATGCCGCTAACATTGAGGCAATGTATGATGATTTGGAATTGAATCGCAGAAGTTCCCATTTCAGTATCATGCATCGAATGAATGATGAATCCAATGTTGTCAGTAGTACAACCAATACCGGTTTACCAGATCAGGATGGTAATCCTAGCACTACCGTTCCGCACCATTCGATATATAAATGAAGCTCATTTGAAAAAAATTACCTAGATTAAAGGTTACGAAATATCAAGTGCCTACATATAGATTAAACATATAATAATAATAATAATGAAGCCTATCTTTTATTTGAATATATATTCGCTATTGTATATAGATATATATATAAATATATAAATATAAATAATCATTATAATTGGTTGTGGTGGATGTATCTATTTTCAGAAGGATTTTTACTATCATTTTGCATTTTCATATAATTTATTATTATTAATATTTTATTGTGACGATTTTTTAACTGGTTCAAGGATATTCACTGGGGCCTCGTTGTTTTGGTTTTGTACATTCGGTTAACAAATTAGCTATTATTAGAATCACGAAATTGATATTTTTATCAGAATTGTTTGTTTTTGTATATATTTTTTTCTAACCGGTTGTGCGCTCGATTTGTAGCATTTTTCAGAAATATATCTATTTTTATGTGTTTATCTGTTTCAAAATTTCATTCGATTATATGTTTTTGATTCTTTAATCAATTCTAGCGATTTTTATTGAAAGCTTATTATGTTGATTGAGAAAATATATTTCTTGCCAGTCAACTGTGAGTAGAAATAATACGTTTTTAAAATTGTTTTTTTTATAACTAGGATTTTTTGGTTAATTTTTAATAAAGTTTCTTTAATCCCCTTAAATTTTCCCTAATCTTTTTAATCGAATTTTATCTATGATGTAATCAGAATAATCAAATAACATTAATTATTGATACAAAAACATCGGTTATATCATAAACTACTCTTTAAAAACATTGAATTGTATCATTCAATAATTCGGTATTTGTGTCAACTTGTTACCAATCCCTCTTTTATGATTTGATTCAGTATTTTTGATGATATTTTTTATTAATCATTGATTATTCCACAAATCAATTAAACAGATATCTTTACTACCTCCCAGTCAGTGGAAATAATTTATTGGGAAAATAAATAGTGGACTAATTATTAACAAATGTGTATGCCTTCTATGTGGATAAATATTTTGAAATATAATACAATTTGATATCAATTTACTTCGCCATTTTTCGGTTTGTTTCTTTTTAATTGTTTCGTAACACTTATAATTTACATTGTTTCTGCCAAAGAATTTCTCTTTAAATCTAATATTGGAAAATTTAAAAAATGGAAAAATCATCAATCAAAAAATTTAATTTAAAAAGTACGAAACATTAAAATGGATTAAAATATAGATTTTATAAAATCTTGACGAGTGTGGGAAATTAATTTTTTTCTTGAATATCGTGACGATAACTGAAATCTATTCAATACCATTTACTATGGTTTAAGAAATTGGCTGATAACCAATATAAATATATATAAAATCAATTAGCTTAGATTCTGTATGTGTGTGTTTAGCTAGATTATTTTACACATGTCCTAAAATCGGACTAACAAAAGTAAAATATGGGCCTGATACTTATAATTGATTAAAGGATGGCAAATTAATTTTATTCTTGAGTCATTGGTCATAAACAAAGTTCTTTTTCGTACAAAGCCGTAATTTAACATGATTTTGACTCCCAATTAGGATTTACTTCCGATTTCTGTCTAATAATTTGAACTTTAATCTAATGATATGATATTATCTTGATAATGGATGTGGTTTTATCAAGACCCGGTTAAATATGCTTTTGAAAACCAGGTCAAATTTAATTAAACCAGTTTTGCGATATTAACTTGATGATTGATGTTATTTTGTGAATTGAAGTAAATTACTTGTCTGAATGAAGTGTTGGGACTACTGCATGGATGATTGTAAATCAATATCAAACTCAACACGAAATTCTACAATAACGAGAGTTTCGTTTATTTACACATACAGTAAGATAATTATAAATCCAACAATAATCTATTTCAGAAACCGCTTCATTCGATATTATTGTTGTTACTAAAAATTTTTTGATCACACTAAATTAATGCTGAGGTTTTTGGTCCAATAATTTTTAATTGAAAATTAAAATAAAATTTCATATTAAAAATCACATTGATAGGCAACATTATTTTGGAGTGACTTATTTTTTCATCGAATTGATTCATAATAGATATTTTACTCCATGGACAAGTCCGCAGACAAAGGAAATTTAAAAATGCGTTTAAAATATGTTATAGTACGATCTGAAAGTAATAATCGGCCCCGGGCTTTAGTAAAAAATGAAATAATTCGCCAAATTTGATCTTAAAAATCTTTTCAAGTTTCCATGAATAAGGTTGGGATTAAATGTGCTTCTTTATCCTAAATGCGATTCTACTTTCAAATTTTTTTGAATTTTCAATGACTCTTCTTGTATAAAATGATCCAAAAACGTTTTCCAAATAATAATAATTATTATAATAATGGTAATGATAATAATAATCATCATAATATCTTGACTGAAAATTTTTCTCCGAGTTTGGTTCTTGTTACACAGTGTTTACAACTGGTTTCTACAGCAAACTGTTCATTCGATTTGTGACAATATCATAAATTATCTACGTTCATTGGATTGATATCCGAATGTATAAGCGTTAATTGAATGGATATCGATAGTCATCTTTTCACATCAGATTATTTTTATTAAAATATGTGAGATTTAAGTTTCCCGATTTTATTTTCGTCAGTTAATATTATTTTCATGCTTTATTCAGTTATCTCTTTAATATTATAGGTTTCTTCAATGTTGAAGAAAGAATTTTATATTTGATATAACTCGATAAAATATACCAACAATCTATAAGTATAATTATAATTAAAAGCAACATGTCTGACTCCAAATAAAATGACGAATGATTTGTAATAAATATATCATTAAATTTATATAAAATTTACAAATTAATATATAAAATTATAATTTTAATAGACAACAATAATAGAATAATAATTATGTAGATGAAACAATAATCAGGTTTTCTCTCTGATTTATTAATATAGAGTTCTAATGTTTCAATAGAAACGATTTTAAGCTTACTGTGCTTTCACCACAAGAGCTCTAGTGGATGATAGGACGACTTCAAATAAATTTATTATTTAAATTAATATTACAAAATTCATTATGGTTAATGGAACACTAGTTGCATGCATAGGGTGGTGGAGTATAATTACTCATCGAGATATGAGTATTTTGCTTCTAAGATCTTAAAACATAATTTTATAATGTTATCAACAATTATACTTTAGAAATTTACACACAATCCATATCAACCATACGCGTAAAGTCACTAAAAATTGTTTTGACGCTAATGACCAAGAAATATTTCCCCAGAAACATATTGTTTGGTTGCGGTAGATGTTAATTTTGCTGTTCAAATAACTCAACACCGTGAGTCCCTTTA